>JAODVQ020291104.1:0-12471 GCA_025400075.2 Phenganax stokvisi
ACAGCTCTGCGGTCCTTCCTACAACAAAAAAAACACTCACCAATTATTAATAATAGAACGACAAAAAAGAACTCCAGCACAAAAGATGTACACGTTTAACAATTCTACAGTCGAAGCGTTGGTAGGAACGCACAAAAACAGTTTGAATAATGCCAACACAGCTTTACCTTGTTTTCCTGGTAGCAGGACCTAAAAATAAGAACAAGAACATTGATTAAACTTTAAAATTTTGAAATACAAATACTAGTAGAGCAAACAAAGAAATTACCTGGCGGTAAGGAAGTGACGTGTCGCTTGATGGAAACACAATTCAGTTGCAAAGGATCTTCATTGGGTAAATTCTGACAATCAGGAAACAGATCATCCTCGCTGCTCTGAAATGAACCTTTTCTTGTCCAATCGTACTCAGCTTCGCAAAATTTGCTCTGAATAACGCTACATTCACTTTTGCAAATTGATTTTGGTTCTGCCTTTGAGTTCACAACACTACAAGTTGGGAAGTGATAGTGACACCACAATGGTAGCGTCGAAGGACGACACGTTGTCGTCAAGTTTGTTTTCATAGATTTATAACCAAAGGCTAACTTCATCTCAATAAATTCTTGGCTTTTCTTTGGATCATTTGCCACAAATATCAACACGTTGTCTTGGATAAATGGCGCACAAATTGTTCCTTTGTACATTTCGCATCTTCCGTCTCGGCTTTATTGTGCAACGAAAGTGAAAAGAAAAAAACCGATGTGAACACTACACTGTTTGTTAAACAAAAATTGAAATGGGTTCTCAACTCTAGCACTCTTCCTTGGAGGCTCAAAACTCGGGAAAAATTTAAGAACTTCTTTTCAGCTAATGCAGTAAAACAATTTATACCAAGAAACTTACTTGGCAACAGTTGTTGGTTGTTTACCTCCGCGCTCGCCAGCTAGAAGCAAAAAAGAATTCATAGGTTCAGTTCACCGCACTTCAGCTTACCGTAGCTCTGAAAGTTCTGCTGACAAGTTGTTGTCAAATGCTGATCGCAACACCAACAGTCGGGCAGCACATAAGCCTGATTTTCTGATTAGAAGTGTGAAATGCTCACAGCGACAAAATGATTTACCTTACCTCGTCTGATTCTAAGGTATCCAGAGGTATAAATGTACTCATTTTTGACAGTACGACCGACACAACTGTATAACCCAGCATCTCTCGATGAAACTTTTTTGATTCGCAAACGCGATCCACTCTGGCCTGGCCATACACTGCAAGAAATTAACAAAATTTTGTCACTAGAAGCAAAATTACTCAAGTACTCGTAGTTATTCAAGTAAAAGTCGACTCATAGCTACTTCAATAACGTGCAGAAAATTTGAGATATCACAATGATATTCTAACTCTTTGCCATGAACCCAAGAACTTTGTTACCTACTTCCACAATTTACCCACTGAATTTACCTGATAGCAATATTTCTTGTTCCTCTTTGTTTTTTGTTATTCTTGTACCACGTGATGTTTCCAGGGTGTACGCCTTGAAAGGAGCACTTTAACATCTGCCTCCGACCATTCACCACTGTCAAGTTCGACAATCTTCGAGTAACTGAAGAGAATTTAATAATTCAGATTTTATCTACACAATTTTTGATTTCATAACAGCAATTTCAGAAATTGGTTTTGCTCGAGGACTGTTGCAACGAGAAAACATAACCAGCTTGTGGAAAGTATTAGAAATTCTGAACAGAGTAACTTTTGTGTTTCTGTCATTCGCATGCTAATATCTGCAGTGGCCACCAAGGTTAATAATATTTTGGACTGCACCCACAAACTATTGTCCAGTTCAAACAGCTAAATATACTCGCAGCAAAGGCTTGTTTTTATAATATAGCCATCAGCTATCTCCGACAATCCTTCTACTGCGATATCTACAGTCGTAAATTAAAACAACAAGACTGCTATGACATACGGAATTGGGTCATCATTTAGATTGCCCTTTGTGAATAGAGAGTAAAAAAACCCCCATCGAAATGACATACGACTACCGTCAGACTGTTAGTGGGGCATTTTTCTAATGACGTGCGCCAGCAATAAAAGGCGTGTTGTCTTTTTGATCAATCAATCAATCCAACGGGCTCAGTCGCAGGGGCTGCGGTAGTCTAGTAGCAGTAATGGAAATCCAATTTGCGCCTTGTTTATTTCACAACGTGCGCCGCTCACCTACCTTTACACGTGTTACAGAAAGCCTTGTAATTCTTACTGTCACTGCAAATAAATAAAACCTTGGTTACATATCATTAACAATATAGACGATAGATACAGCTTCGCCATCCTTCGTATAATTTGACTCCCAGGACAGTAAGAAGACTTTTCTGACTGTTTCATTCCTGCAGACAACCTTCCTGAAGTGAAGTCAGCCTCAGCAGGTGATTGGTCTTTCAACGACTGACCTAATCTCGCAGAATCTAAAACAACCCTGGAGAAAAAACTGTGATCGCTCTGAAAAAACAATTGCGCAATGATCGCTGGGCAAGCGACATCGGCACATAAAAGAAAATAACGAGATTTATTTTGTTTTCCTAAGTCTAGCCTGTTTGTTCTCGACACTTTAACATCTTATTTCATTTAAAAGTGCAAATCTATAATAATAATAACGACCAATTTTTAATGGTGCATGTGTACTTCTCAAAATTTTCGGGCGTATTTGGTATTTAGAAAACGGAAACTCCTGCTGTTGAAACAGACGGTTTGATAAATGGCAATGTCTTTAATGGTCAACTCGCGTCACAAAATAAGCTTGTCTGGGAATATATATGGCCAACTAATAAAATTGAACATATCCGTTTTGTCTGATTTCTCGCGCCAAAATACTTTCATCCATGCGAGACAAACATATTATTACATCTGCAGAACTGCTACTAGGCATGCAAACAAGATCATACAATCAGATAGCCGTACAAATAGACATACTCTTTGAGATGATTAACTACGAAGTCAGGGATGAGACATTTCGTCTAATGAACAGGACTGAGTCCTTAGCATGAAGTCCATTGGGCCAGCAGGGAAGCTTGTCTTAATGGGTAAACTACATTATAAACGCATTAAGGGTCATAGAAGCCATCTGCTATCAAGACAGAATATTAATTTTCAATGGAAGGCATAGGAGTTAATATTACAGCTGTGAAAATTGTTTTAAAGTAAATTAAAGATGCTACTGAGGCATTCCATCAACAGAGAGCACGTAAAAATAAATTGTGCGTGTCGTTTTAAAATCAATCCTCCCACATACACAGAACCAGAAATAAGATATACAAATGTTTCAAGCCAAATTGTTGAACACTAAATATGGAAGTGGTACAGTGTACTTCTTTTAGTTTTGACTAACAAAATAACAAAAGAAATTTCAAAAAGAATACAATGCATTGGTGTAATAATATATTGTAGTATATAGTAACTGGGCGATTATAAATGACCTCACTAATCATGCCCAAAATTTCCTCACCAGGACAGAAACTACTTTAACTCACTGAATGACTTTGCATTCCAGTGCCATTTGCTTATTTAAGGCTGCTTTCCATTTACGCGTTTTTGACACGCACGAACACGCACGTAAAAGTTTAAATCCTCCAAAGTTTTATACTTTTTAAAAACACAACAACAAGTACACACGTAGTTATTTAGAATTCAGTATTCTTAACGTTTCTTCTTGCGATTGTTTATAAAATAGGTTTTATTGCAATTTTAACTTTTACGTGCGTGTACGCGTGTGTCAAAAACGCGTAACTGGAAAACAGCCTTTAGTTTGCCTAACGCACTCTTGCCACTCCATGCCTTATACTCATTGTCTATAACATTCTTTTAGTCAGTTTTATTTAAAAAACACGTAGATTGACTGTAGATAAAAGAGAGAACGCATGGGTACTCAACGCTAAAACCACCAATAATCGTCAGCAACTATGGCCGAGCAGAGTCGCTTGTTATGAATATGCCTGAGATCGGTTTTTGCTTTTTAAGAAATCTTTAGTAACAGGTACAATGAATCATGTTTACGACACCAACATACAAAGAACGTTGCATGGATAGTGGCCAACTTGCATCATGAAATTGTAATATAGACTTTCGGCGTGTTTCAGCTAATTTCTTTTCGGAAAATGAATGAAAATTTATACCAGCGTAAGTGCGTCACTATTTGCAATATTCGCCAACACAGGGATAGATATCAATTGTTGAAGGTATCTAAATTGCTCCAAACAAATTCAGACAAAAGTGACAACCAAGTATTTATTTAGCTTTGTAAAAATGCGTTAATCTGGTGAATGAATATTCTTAGCCCATCAAGCATAAATCCCCAGGAAATGCTTTTTCTTATGCAATTTCATAATTTCCTGGGAGGGCTCTCAAAAATATTACAGCGTTTTCACCATTTTATACATCCAGGGAAGGAATATATTTTCTCACAACCTACTATCGCGCAGTTAGAAAATAAAATAATTCTGTTTTCATAAAAATAGTTTGGTGTACACGTATTTCATACAAGACAGGTGCAACAGCTCCGCACAATGAGCATTTAAAATAGGGCAAAAACGAAGACCAGTGTGTGTGTACTTCTTTTAGTCTAATTTTATGAGCCAGTATTAAAATGTACAGATTACTAAATTGTTCAAGTCCCTCCCACCTTTTAGAAAGAGTTAGCCGACAATAGCTGCGGTGTTAATATATTCTAATAATAGTCATACAACAACACACAGCTTCTCACTGCGAAGCTACAGTCAGGTATGCGCATTAAAACTTTACTAAAGTAAATAAAGACGAGCAGAGCTTTTAATGTAAATTGAAGAAGACAAAAGAGGTTGAAAGTAGCTCCAGGAAGCAAGGTTAATACACAATATAGATTTCGTTCCCCGCCATTTGATTGTCATTAAAGCAGCACAGCTATTTACATCTAAAGGATGTTCCCTGAGTGAAGGCAAACAACTAGTTTACCCCTGACTCGAGCGTTCAAAGAGCCGGCTTTGTTTTGCCTTGCATGAATGTGAGAGCAATGAGAGCGCGGGAAGCATGCTCACATGAAGAGTACACCAAGAGTGAGCCTATATTTCTCACGTTCTAACGGAAACAACACGCATTCAAATACAGCAAAACATCAATGAAAAAATTTCAATCAGCGGAAAATATGAGATTACTTGAATTAGAAGTCACACCTGCCCTGTGCAATGTTTGGTCTAGCAAGAAAAACAACATATGCATGTGAAATTCCGTTCACAATAGCTAAGAGCTTCAATCCTATGTACGAGAAAAGCAAATTGAACGTGGGAAGCTAGACCATATCGAAAGCTTGCAATCAAAAAACCTTCCATTTATGTAATAGTGGGTCCTCGAACTACAAAGCAAGGTTTTTGTTTGTTCATATAAGATTTTTCACGCAGACACGCGAGGAAAAAGTGTTCTTAGAAACTGTTCATAATATAATGTACAGTGTCTGCCGATCATTATATTTACAATACAATAATACAATACAAAAGTAAACGAGTTTTTAGCAGGATACAACGAACAAAATAACATTGTGACTGCGACAAAATAGAGGCAAGATTGGCAATGCCGCATTTCAACGCGGAAATTTTTCATCAGCGGTATGGAGAACGGTGACAGGCAGATAAAGAAGTTTCTTTGCTACAAACTATATTCCCTTGATGGTGAAATAATAGCGAATAATTAGGACTGTAACCCCTGACGATATAATGCGTTTATAATACAGATCTGTCCGCAAGCTCACAGGTATGCTATCGTAATGGCTCACACGTTCAAAAAGCAGGCTATAAATATAAACTGCGCTTGTGAAATATGATCACCGTCATCTATAAGATCGTCTTTAAACGAAAAATATCCTCGCCAATTTCTTCTCCATATTACAAACAACCATGTCGCAATTAACCACATTTCATTGTGATATTTCCCATTTAACGGCCGTTCTTCACGTCCGTTGATTTAATTTAGCAGAATAAAGAGTATTAAGGAAAGTTCAGTAGGGATGTTGCGCTGGATTGAAATATACAGCCATGTTCAATTACTTGCTACATTAAACAAGCAAACAAGCTTTCCTAAAGCATTAATAAACAGTCTAAATATGAGCTAAATCTTGTTAGAAACTTACAATGAACCGCCACTCTTTGACTTCAAAGATCCTTTAACCACATCTAACAAATGGATAAAGATTAAAATTGAATCAGTGCCGCTTACGCGTTGTAGAAAGCCGTTTGTTCGCGGTAGGCTTACAGCGAGGCATGGCGGTTCAAAGAAGCATGTTTCTTTCTAGACAACAGTCTTCCAATGATGCAACGAAATAGCAGGACCTCTTACCTAGATACTACTCTATTCTACACAAACTAACGAACAGCACTTTCGCTATTTTTTCCTAAATGTCATGTCTGACGCTAGGTGCTGAAATCCTTCCTATTCCATAATTATACTGCAAATTGAGCATGGTCGAAATCAAACAAACATTTAGCGACTAGAATAAGCAATGCTAGCGTGTTACTCACCGCTTGTAGACAGCATCAAAGTCAAGAAAATGACGATAATATGATACCTCATCGTAAACGACTTCTTTCTCGCTTGGCGAGTGCCTAGAATCTGTGTTATTCGTCCGACACCCAGGAGATTCGTGTCAAACGGCGTAATACGACATCTCCACATGATGCATTCCTCGCATTAATTACACGAGCTCAAATTGTTCGAAAACATACACTGGCCCCTCCCCCCATGTCACACAAACCCAAGTCAAAACATGCAAGGCTCTCGCGCTGAGCTTTTGTGTTGCCTAGCTAGCTTCTGTGTTTTTCACAGTCTCTCAGCAAATAGCTAGCTATTATTGATATTCACTATGCGTGAGCCTAAAAGAAATGACTTTTGACGTCAAACCAATCTTGTTCGAAAGTCCGAAGTTTGATGTGCGCAAGATTCACGAAATATGCACTGTGGCTGCGCACGCACTCACTACCAAGCAATATCGAAAGCGATTTGGCATAAACTAGAAATTCATGCGTGAAACCGTTTAAAAACATCATTTCTCTTATTGAAGAAACTCGAGGTTAAAATTGCTTGTTATTGCCGTGAAATATGGTTTGATTTGTCTAACTAATCAGCCGCACTAGAGTACCTCATGTGATGCGCTTGTTCAAAGTATAAAGATTTGTGAAGCTGCAATATTCCAATGTTGAAAAACATGCCAAATACTGCTTTAAATTAAAAACGCACTGCCATCGTGTTTTCAAAATGTTTTCAGCTGCTGAATCAGCACTTTCAGTAGTGGCTCAGCCAAGAAGTATGTTTTAGTAATCAATCATGGCTAGGACTTTTCGTACTGATTTAGTGCAGTGCCGGAAGAAGAAACTTGAAAGTTTTCATACTTTCAAAATGAATATGTAAACTCCAAAGATAAAGACCTCCTTTTAACGAAGTTAGACAAATTTTAAATTGGTAGAGTTTCTTGTTCACGTGTAGGTAATGGTAGTAGTAGGCTGGCATTCACAGTTCAGTCTGTGGTTCAGTGTTAATAAGATTATTTGTATCCACTCCAAGATGACGTTTACGTTAATCATCTGTCAAGGCACCCTAGACGGTTTCAGCTGCTGCGTATAGTACACATTATTTGCACTTAATACGACGTATTCATTATAGTTCACTGAGATATCTTGCATCTAGTCGTTCTATCTATGAAATATTTAATTCAAGAATAGATTGTTTACTACATTCATATTATTTCTCCGTCATGTCTTTTAGAACTTGGCAGGTAAGCAGTGATAGTCTATTGCTAATCCACTTAACGTTTAAAAAGTCATCGTACCATATTTTTTATATTTACTTTGTGGAAATAGACTCGAAAAAATAAGACAATTCTTGAAGGCCTAGTAAGAACGCAAGATGATTATTGATCAAGGAAATGATGCTTGAAAGGACAATTATGGCGAATACGCTCGTTTCTGCTGCGGAGCCTGGGTACCACGCTGCTTGCGATTGGGTCAGCGTCAGCTTCCGGCCAGTTGCTCAATAACCCTGGGTTAACGTGAAGGTTGAAGAAAAATTCTCTACTGCCTGTTTACTAACTTGTTAACTTTTTTCCACAAAGCTCATCTGTGTAAAAAGTCTTTAATTGCAAAGTTTTGAAACCAATAGACATAGAGAAATGTACAAACTAAACAGCTGGTTAAACTTTTACCAAAGGTTAACATTAATTAGCCAGCTTTGAACAACCGATCCCTTATTAGTAGGTACGCAGATTCCTCATCAATACATTCACAACTTTGCAAAAGCCAGTGAAGTAAAACACTTCATCAGCCTGGTTTCACTAACATTCTTTTTACCTCTCACAATATAGTCTTCAATAGACTTCAGTAGTCACAATCACTGGCCACAACAGACTTCAAAGTACTGTTAATAGTTTTTAAGCACTCCATGGCTTAGTTCCTGACTTTATCTCCGCAGTAATCACCATCATATCTTCCTCTAGTCACTACAGGCTACAGTATTAGATCCAACTTGAAACTACAGCTCCAGAGGCCAATGTTCTGCATACTTGGTGATCGTTCATTTGGATATGCCGCACCTGAGTGGAATGATTCACAGCTGGAAATCCAACCAGCTGGTTCGGTAAGTAGCTTTAAAAAACTCTTGAAGATATACTTGTGTGGGATAGTGTATCCCAAAGCTTAGCGACTTTATTTAGTTTTCTATAGTTTGAACTCTTTTTATTTATTTTGTAAATACTTGTCTGTATAGTTTTGTGATTAAGCGGAACGGGTGTGTAATAAAGATGTGAATATTATTATTCTTATTATTATCAAACATACAATGATAAAAAATAACGTAAGAAACTAAGAAATATTTACATAGTGCGAATTCTAAATGTTGTATGGTGCATGAGTTAGTTAGTATAAGTTAAGTAAAAATATTTAAAAATTACTTTCTGAGACGCAAGATTGCGTTTTAAAGATTTGAAAACACGAGATTCGTTTTTGTGTTGTGGCGAATTTGAATATTAGAGAGGTTAAGATACCCTGGTCTCGTGTAACGGGTACGAGTAGCGTTATTTTCGTCACAATATTTTGCAAACTTCCTTGTGCTTATTTTTACATTTCATTTGGACTTGTTAAAGAATATAGTTTCGTGCAAAAGAATGTAGACTGAGGTTAAGTTTCGGTAGACGCACGAGCATCGCGGAAAATCAAGAGGAAAAATCAAGACTGCCGTACACGTTACAAGAAACCATAAAATCTTAACGTCTCTATATTGTCAATGAACCAAGAGTTGGTGACATTTCGGTGTTAGAGCCGATTTTTGCGTATAGTGGTATAGTCTAACACTGTCACCTTAAATTATTCAAGTCCGCAAATGACTGTGCTAAAGTTACCACACCATGATCATCGGTAAACTTAGATCAGTGGCCTTCATCTGTTTTCGGTAGATTTCCCGGCAAAAGATAATTAACGTTTCATAAGTATAGCATTGTTTGATTTACAACGTATATGAGCATTGACATATATCACTTTCGAGATTGTCGTCGATGTTGAAAGCCCTATTCAGCCGTGTTTAATAGGACTTTGCCACTTTGCGATGCGCTTTATTCCTTGCGCTTAGAATAGCTGTCAGCTGCATATGCACAGCACACATGCGTCAACTCCACAAATCATACTCGCACTTCCGCTATGGCGTCATCCGTCACATGATCAAGTTCTGCGTTTAATATGTCATGAATTGTGACAAAATTCGGTCGTAACGACGGTGTTACTGTCCAGCAGCTGTTCATCAACTTTCTGACAGTCTGTGACGTACAGTGTTCTGGGCATTGCAGAAGTTCCAGAGCTCGCCTTTTGTCAATGACTTCATCATCACTGCATTGTTCATACGGCCTGAGACCGAGAGAAAATATCTCCCATAACAAAACACCGTATGCCCATATATCGTTCTCAGTTGTGAAAACAAGAGAGTCAAGTGTCTCAGGGGACATCCAACGTATTGGAAATAAAGTTTTATCTCGTTGCAGACATGCGTAGTCTGACGGATATTGATAGCTGCCTATGCCGAGCATTGATATTTTCACAGTAAAATGACCTTCTTGAGAAATATAACAGTTTCTCGCTGCGAGATCTCCATGAACATAACTAAACTCAGAGAGATATCTCATTCCATTAGCAATCTGACTTGCAATGTTCACAAGAACATTTTTTCCGCTATTTTGAGGTGACAATCGTGTTAAAAATTGGTGAAGATTCGTGTCACTCAGATATTCAAAGACGACAAACTCGGTGCCCTCTCCCGGAGATATCCCGAGCAGTCCCAGAATGTTGACATGTTGTAGTGGACATAGTAAACTTGTCTCTTTCCGAAAGGCATCTTTCTCCATAGAACTGGCATCTTCTGACAGCGTTTTAATAACAATGTTCATATTTGGCTTTCCTTGCTCATTCACTAGCACGCCTTTGAACACCTTGCTAGGTTTTCCATCGCTTATCACACTAACGTACTTTACTCGACCACGCGTTAGTTTCTAGAAATAAAAATGCATCGGTAATTGTACGACATACTGACTCATACTGTGCGCCTGAAACAATGTGTTGCTTTCCAAGTCATAATTTAAAAAGTAAAAATATTGACTATCGAAATCTGACCGATAAACTTACCTCATTTAAAACAAAAGACTGGACTGAAGTGTTTTCCCTAACATCAGTAAACTGGGTGGAGCTGGATTTAGCAAAAGGTGCCGCAGAATTTTGAGGTGAATTATCAACATTTTCTTTCGAGTTTTGTACCTTCCAATACACTATGACTGTAATGCAACCCAGTAAGATCACAGCGACTATTGCGATAACAACGTAGATTGTCCTTCCTAATGATGTACCCTCAACACCAGGTTTGTGCAAAGCTGCAATCGAAATAAAAAGAAATTGATATGAAGAAACTGCAGCAAGTGAAATAGTCATATGACCAAAGGTACGCAACAGGCTAGAATATTTTGTTGCTACATACCCTGTGTGTCTACGTTACGACATTATTCTGCTAATGTGACCAATATTAAATTCAAACAACTAGGTAAGATAGTCTCCGCACCTTTGGCAAAAATTTCACATTTTTTCACTTTGCAATATTCCCTTCTTCCTTCTTCATTTACGTAACACCAAGGAGACTCTGCGTTTCCCCCAGGATTCCGACAGAAGTTATGTTTCCACCCTGTGCTGGGACGACGTACGCTCCAACTGATGCAAATATTTCCTAATACAGTCAGATTCACTGTTCCTAGATAGTTCACGCCAGACTCGTTGTAACAAGTCTGTCTTTCATCTAAAACAAAACGACATTTTCAAAAAGTTGATTAGACGACGCCTTCATATAGCCTCTTTTCTGATGTGAATCATACTCACCATAGGCAATGGGAACCAGTGCTTCTGTCGTTTTTGGACGCGGTATTCCAAGTTGGACGCAGTGGCTTCCTTCTTCAGTTTCGGAGCGAGGTAAGTTAGAGCAATCCGGAAACAAAGCTTTCAAATGATCCACAGAGACTTCCCTCATAAACGAGACTTCACTACGACAAACGTCATTCTTAAGTCTCAAACATTCACCTTGGCAGAGTCGTTGCCTTCGCCTGCCTTGGGAGCAGACTGGGAACAGGTGATAACACATCGCGGGAATCCCATATTTGGAACATTTTTCCGAGATTGAAATTCCTTTCACACTCAGAGAGATCGTCTGCTCCAGCTGATATTGATAAGCCATGTTGTAGAAGTAGAGTGTGCTATTTTGAACGTATTTACCGCAGAAGTTATTCCCTTGGTACTTTCCACACCTAAGACCGAAGGAAAACGTTAAGAAAATAAGCCGAAGTAGACTTGGAGGCGCTGCAATATCATGCAGTCTCCTGTTTTCACCGAGTGCCCCGAATAGAAGCAAAATAATGATGAAAAAACTTAATCCCAAGTGATGAAATACAGAGTGTGCTACTTACATTGCATTACTTGATTCAACAATTACTAAAATTGAAAAAAACACGCATAAATTTGCAGTCTAATAGCTTACGAAGAGAATAGTTTTCTTTTAGTTTTCACTTCTAGTTAGTATTCCTCATGTCACTTGAAAACGCAAAATAGGATCATGAAAAACAAATATGCACAGCTGTTAGCTTCGGCAATGATTTATCAACATGCAAAAAATATTGATGGAGCGCGTGGTCAGGTAAAATAATAAGTGAATTACAATGGCATCGATCTCTGAACTGTAGATTTTACTGACGAGCTTACAGCCAATATGCTGTGGTCATCAGCCAATCTCGTGTATTGATAAAATCAGCATGTTAGAGATCGTATCCTTTGTAATGCAAGTGTGCGGCCATGAAATATGCTATACTGCGCTAGGATTAGGTGGAGAAATCTTAAGGCCAGTTCACACGGGCGATTTTGAATGCGATTTTTCTCGTGTTGAACGATGTGATAGAGTGGATAACTGGCGAGATAC
>JAODVQ020291209.1:1621-12466 GCA_025400075.2 Phenganax stokvisi
CTTCAAGTACAGTGTCAACAACAAATGTTCCTGAAGGCGTGCCAGCAAAAGTCCCTTCGAGCACAGTATCAACAACAAATGTTGCTGACGTTCTGCTAAAAGAAGTACCTTCAAGTACAGAGTCAACAACAACTGTTCCTGAAATCATGCCAACAAAAGTTCTTTCGGGCACAGTATCAACTAGTAATGTTCCTGACGTCTTACCAACAGAAGTATCTTCAAGTACAGTGTCAACAGCAAATGTTCCTGAAGTCGTGCCAACAAAAGTCCCTTCAGGTACAGTATCAACAGATGCCCCTTCTAAACCTACAGATGTGCCTGAGGTCCACCCAACGAAAATACCTTCATCTACAGCTTCAACAACGGATGGTCCTGAAGTCCTACCAACAGATATCCTTCAACAGACAGACGAGGCAGCAGAACCGTCATGCCAATCTTTTGAACCGAAGAAATTGAAAGAAAAGAAGAGCACATTTGGAGAAACACAGGATCTCATTGTACGCGGTGTTCCTTTGGAGGCAAAGAATGTGGAAGGCAAAATAAAATGCGTTGAGGCGCAGCTAGACCAAAAATGCAACACTGATAAGTACGGGGTTTTTTTCTTCAGGTGTACAGTGATCTCAGGACAGATTAACAGTTTGCATTTGTGTTTGTGATTGTTTAGTTCTGTGCCAGTTCCACCAATGGTTGACGACGCCAAGGAACGGAAAGATTCTTTCAAGGAAAAACAAGCTGAAAATATTGAACAAAATGATGAGAGCAAAGAAGAAGAAGGGTTTGTAACCGTTGACTACGAGAACGCAATAGATATTGAAGACATTCGCAGAACTGGGGTTCATAATTACGAGCGAGAAGATGACAAAGATGAAGAGCTTGCGATGATTGATCACGAAAAAGTGATTGTCATTGAAGAAACTAGTAGAACTGGGTCACATGACCTTAAGGATGAAGATGATAGAATGGAACAGAAGGATGAAAATGCTTACGAGGAATTGCTAATGGTTGAAGAAAATATTGGACAAAAAGATGGCAGTGGGAAAGAAGAGCTTGAAATGGTCGTTTGTGAGGATGCAGATGTTACAGAGGAAATTGGCAAAGCAGGATCGCATAATCAGTCGTATCTCGACAGTCAAGAAACTGACAATAAGGTGGACGTACAAGAACTTAGCGAAGTTGAAAAAGAGAGACCGGTTGTCGAAATCACTGCAGAATTTATGGAATTGATGGAAGGGTTCTGTATGGCTGTCACACAGGAGTTCCCCAGTGATGTTGTTGAATTTGCTTACCAATATTTCCGTAGAATTCACAGACGCAGAAATGCTTTAAGAAAATACAGCATTGAAGTGTCCGACCTTGCGCTATTTTCAGATATAAATTGGTGTGGAAACATATAGATGTATACCACTGAACCAATCGAACATTTTCCGTATTAAAAACTTCTCTATACGTTTATGATTTTGAAGTTGAGTGTGTATTCTATGCTTTAGTTTGTCGGCGATTGTCGTGCGATTTTTTACAATCTAGAACTTTGAAAGTGACCTTCGACATGAATGCCGAGCAAATTATGTTGCTTGGTATCTTTAGCCTAGGTATCTTTTCCCGTTCGGAGATTCCTCCCTGAGCGGGCGCGCGGTGCCTTATGGGCTAATCTCACGTGTATGCTTTCTTTTCAAGAAGAAGCAGCCATTTTAGAAAACTTTTACTGGGTCTATAATATTTCGACCATGGTAGGCGAAATTTCGAGTTTTTCACGCGATATTTTAAACTGAATTGTTGTATATTACGATGGGGTTTCCAAAACCATCAGAAAAGGGGTTTAACCTGAATCTTAAGGCTATGTTTGACTTCAGAGAATTTATAATGTGAAAAACATGTTTTGATTTGTAGGAAAAGATTGTCCCATTTGAGCAGATATTAAACTGTTAAGTTTAGTTTCACTTGTGTTAGTGCTATTATAAGTGTTTGTGGGCATTTAATATTAAATTAAAGTGTACAAATACGTGTTAAACATGTAAACAGTAAACTCAACACCAGAAACTCTCTTTTGCAGTTTTGCTCAATACTAGCAACCATGTCATGTATGAGAATTGATGTCGCCTTTTTACGATTGAGCTAAATTAAACTGTTTGAATAAATAGCTGCATAAATTTTTGTGCTGAATATTTTCCCTATTGCTTGAAAGCAATGCATCTCTAAAATGTTCATGAAATTTTTTTTCCTAAATAGGCTGCTCGTCCATTGATAACAGTTTATAATGAGCAAGGTGAAGTTACATCAAACACTGTGCCTCTTCCCGCCGTTTTCAAAGCTCCAATCCGGCCAGATGTTGTGAATTTTGTGCACACAAACATGGCAAAGAACAAGCGACAGCCATATGCGGTTAGCAGAAAAGCTGGGCACCAAACTTCTGCCGAGTCTTGGGGCACTGGTCGTGCTGTTGCTAGAATACCACGTGTACGAGGTGGTGGTACACATCGCTCTGGCCAGGGTGCTTATGGGAATGTATCCTTTTTAATGCTTTTATTTTCTCAAATTTGATCCTATGTATCAGATTCTACTCATTTCGTAGACTGTGTAGAGTTGCATTTTTATCTGTTAAGGAGCAGATTAAGCTGCTGATGTGTAAGACTTCTCAGTGTTTTGAAAGAAATGAACTTAACTATTTCAAAGATGTGCCGAGGTGGTCGAATGTTTGCACCGACTAAAACATGGCGTAGATGGCATCGTAAGATCAATGTGAACCAGAAAAGATATGCAATGTGCTCAGCTCTTGCTGGATCTGCTCTTCCTGCCCTGGTTATGGCCAGAGGACATCATATTGACAAGATTCCTGAGGTTCCACTTGTTGTTGCCAATGGTATTGAGTCCATTCAGAAGACCTCTAGTGCAGTCAAACTTCTGAAAGATCTGAATGCTTATGATGATCTGGAGCGCTGCAAAAACTCCAAGAAAATCCGTGCTGGAAAAGTAAGCTTATGGTTTTCTTTAATCGAAAAGAGATTTGTTTCTCTTTACTCAAAAGCATGTTCACAATTGTTGATCAACTTTTTCACTATTGTTTTCAAGGGTAAGATGCGAAACCGGAGATATGTCCAAAGGAAAGGTCCTCTTATAATTTACAATGAGGACCATGGAATCCGTCAAGCTTTTCGCAATTTGCCAGGAATTGAATTACTCAACGTCGATCGAATGAATCTTCTCAATCTTTGCCCTGGTGGTCATCTTGGCAGGTAGGTTTAGGTGTATTGTCAAGCAAGTACCTGCCATGGTTATGGTATAAAGAAATTAAATTGTGTAAATATTTTCAACTAATTTATTTTTTTGTTGTTAAGGTTCTGTATTTGGACTCAGGGTGCCTTTGAAAAGCTTGATGGGCTTTACGGAACTTGGCGCAAAGCATCGACTGAAAAATGTTCTTACAAGTAGGTGTTGTAGACTTCATGAAACATGTTGGACAGGAAAACATTGTTAGTTAAATATTTTTTTGTTCTAGTTTGCCCAAGCCAATGTTGAAGAACAGTGATTTGGCTCGATTGATAAATTCTGAAGAAATTCAGAAGGTTGTTCGACCAGTCAAGTAAGAAACAGTTGATAGTCGACATTTTTAGCATCGCCTGTATTTTATATGAAGTTTATAACAAAACATTACACTTTATTCAAATTTTTAGGCCTCCTCCTCAACGCGCCCACCTTAAAAAGAATCCGCTAAAGAATCTTGGTGTTATGTTGAAGCTGAATCCGCATGCAAAGAGCACCAAGAGAGCAGCTATTTTAGCACAAGAAAGCAGCAAGGAGGCTAGGAAAAAGATCATTGAGAAAAAAAGAAAGTCTGCTGGAAAGAAGCAATAAATGAATAATCCACTGAGAATAAATAAATCTCTCATGAAAATTTCTAGCGTTGAGGAAAGGAGAAGTTGTTTGTGGTAGATATGCGGTTCCATGTTTTTTTGCACATTTTGCATCTTTTTTTGTTGCGCTTTCCATGAGAGCATTAAGATTCTTTGGTTTTAAATTTCTCTCTCTTTCTCTCTCTCTCTCTCTCTCTCAAAAAAAACCCCAGAAGATGAGCCGCGAAAAAAATTCATTGCAGAAAGTGTAGTAGGTGAAAACACGCACAACAAGCGAGGACGTGTAAAGTGGATCAGATTTAAAACCAACTTGTTTTTATAACCAACACTTCCAGTTCACGTTTCGTGATGCAAACTCATGCAACATCTAGCTCTTTGAGAAATAGTCCCGTCGGTTATCTGTTAGCTTCAGTGGTTTGGCGTACCCTGCACAAAGTAATCCGAAAATATCGACACACATTCCAGCCAGAGTAAGATTTAAAAGAGTGGGAAAAGTACGGATTAACTGTAGCAAAGACAGCAAGAGCATTAAGCATATATGGAGCTTTTCATAGCTTGAAGGCGTTTAAAACTATTCCGAAATCTTGACGACTTAACGCTGAAAAGAAGAACTTATTGCAGCCAAGAATTGCAGTGTTTGAAAAGAGAAGAGTTATACTCGCTGTACAGAAGTAGAACTAGGTTGTGGATAGACTTCAGCATAAATTGCGTGCAAGACAGTATTCCATTGACTGATGCAAAACTAAGGCTACGTAAACCCCCCGGTAATCCCGCGGGCCAGGTTGAAATTGAACACGCGCTCCACGCACTTCACAGTTATAAGTCGTGAGTGAATGTCTACGAAACGCAAATGGCCACCAACTTGTTGCGTTTATTGTGTGGTACCTGCTTGAATATCTTTCAAACTAGCCTCGTAAAAGAATGAAAGAGTTCCTGTTATTATCACTTTGTAGCTTAGTGACGAGCACAGGCCATGCTTGAGTTTAAATTGTTGTGAATACATTATGCAGTCGAGTGAACAAGCGAAGAGCAATGATTTTTTTAATGCGAAAGCACAACATGTGTCGACCACTGCGAATGATGTTGAAGACACTCGTTGGAAACACGACGTTTTAAATGTTATACAAAACACCAAGAATGCAAGAGAAGTCTCTTTGACCAAGTAAGAGAAGCACTTTCAAACGTCTTGCATTGTTATTGTATGAGAGAGTAGCCATGCTTTTAATTGTTTATATAAATTCAAAGTACAAGTGATAGCTCTATTTTGTCATGTTCAAGTTATATTTTGAAACAAGAACGTTTTTAACTATGCTTGTTTCAAAATATAAACGGTGCTCGCTGTTGTGTTTTAACATTAAAAACATTTGAATATTTATATCAAGCTGGCTTTTCAATTTTCCCAAGATTATTGATGGATTCTTTTGGGAAATGTGAGCGCCTTGCTAATGGTTTGTTTTTGCGTTTCTTGTTGTAAGGGACGAAGCTACTTCTATTTGTCGCCAAAAAGGCATGGGTGATCGCAAAATACAAGAAGTTATGAGCAAATTAAAAGGAGGAGGTGACGTTTCATTGGAATGCCTGGAAGATTTATTACGAGAGTTTCCTCAGACAGGCGCGAATAAAAAGACAGACCAAAGCAGCGACACAAACTCATCTACTGATGTTTTTATAAACGATAGCGCAATCTCAACCACTTCTGAAAGCACCAGTATCTCAGCAGTCGAGGCGAGCATCGCAAACTCACCAGGGGGAATAAGTAATATTAGCAGAGGGACGAATTTTTTGGAACTGGCCAACACCGTAAGTAGAAATGTACACATTAATACCGTTGTATACATTTTTATCTTGGAAAATGTACTCGTTTTTGTAACTCTATCGTTTGTTTTGCTTAAAGTTGTCTTGAACGTCTTGTAATATCGTTTCCCAGTGTGTTGGCCTAACTCAAATATTTATTGGTTGTCACTGCTGATTTCTCAGCGAAGCTTCAAAAATGCCGAGTTTAATATTGATTGTTTCGCTTAAGAAGCGTTTGTTGACATTGTTTCGAGTAGGCGCTGAACTTCCTAGAGCTTTGTATTGAATAGCTTACTGTTCGAGATAATAGATTAATTTACAAAACACAGATTTGTCATGTCGGCTTTGGTAATATTTAATCATCTCATTGTTAATTAAAACAGACACTAACTCCGCGACTCAACGCCTCTCAAATATTAACCTGTTGCTTTGATTTAATTTTACAGACAGTGCTACTAAACGTTGACAGTTTATTGAAAGAATTGAAAATATTTTATCCGTATTCCGTTTTGCTAAAGTAAACAATGTCGGTGATATTGTAATTTTAAACTCGCAACATGTTGCAATTTGTAATTCGAAAATCGTTCAGAATTTTGATGTAGCAAATTCCTAGGACTGTCTTATAAAGCATTACAGCATACAGCATTAATAATGGAGCAAATTAATTTACATTAGATTTTTTGTCCAGCTTGTCCAATTATCTAATGCATTAGCAGCAAACAGCATTTTTTCAGTTGTGTGTTGTCGTTAGTCATTGATATAAATAATGCCTGCGACACCTGCCCTCCCTAAAATTCATTAGGTATTTACCTATTTATCGAACTTGTAATCTTAATATTTATAAAACTTGGACGTTTTCCGTTTCTAGAACAGAACAGATTCACTAATAACCTCTATATTAGAAATTTCTTACAAAACTACAAAAACGCAGTAGGTACCATTTCAATTTCCTATGCTTTGTTTTATATATTATTCAATTTTTGTACCCAGGTTTAGTACCATAAGAGACACGCTCTATCATGCGATTTTCTCAAAATCATTCGTATTTATTTATTTACATTGTAATGCGTACGCAGTATATTTTACAGGCTAGAAAAAGCTGTTCCTCATGCACTGTTTATTTGTACAGTTCACTTTGCGCGCAATAAATGAACAAAATTTAACCTTATTTACAATCAAGTCTCCTCAAAGAAATTTCCGAAAGGACTAATAGAATGCGTAGAGCGAATAAATGATATATTGCTGACGCATTTAAATCTGTTCGTTTGCCCTTCGTATGTTTTAATCTCTAACGTGCGATAAAAATTTTTTTTTTGAAAGTGCGAAATATGTTAATTAGTATCTCGAGCGCATACCGCACATAGTTCAGCTTGCGCTTTAGGATTCCGCGCACAATACAAGACCTTCAATTTTTGAACAATACAGTGTAGCAAAACATAACGAGAGTAGCGATCCTGCGCAACCAACTGAACAAACTAATGCTTTGATGATTGATTTTCTATCTTCCCCAACTCCTAATCCACAAAGCTTCGTGTAGAAACAACAAATTAATTTCATATTCGCAAGCAGACAGCACGCCGTGAACGCTCTAGTAGTTTGACTAACGCACGTGCGTTGAAGCCTTGAATTAAAAGCCACGACCAGTATTGAACTTTGAATAAGCTCTTTGAAGAATAATTCACAAAGTGAGGTAGTTAATTCCGCTGTTACGATTCGCTGGTTCATTTCCAGCGGTTCTTGATTGTAGTTACTTCTACTTGACAAAAAACTGCGGTGAAACTTGATGTAGTAACCATATAGAAGTATCATGAGTAAACTCATAAGAGTGCCAGCAATACTGCTGGCCAAGAAAGCTGTACCAAGTCTATCTCTGTCTTCTGTAATCACAGATACATCGCTTGGTAGTTCCTTGTAGACAGCCCAGTCGATGAATATATCTGTAGCGTGGTACACAATAAGACCGAAGTACACGAATATCTTGAAATACAAATCAAGTGAAACGCGAAGGAATAACATTGTAAAATAACTTTGAAAACACTTTGTGGACCTTTATGATGGGATTATGACATGACTATGTGTGTATTATTGGATACATATGTTAAAGATAAGTCCTAACAGGCAAAGTCATTTTGTCATAAATTTAAAGCGGAAGTTCCAAAAAAAATTTTCTGGAAATTTGATACGGCAAATATAAAATAATTAGGATGTACTTGAGAATACCAGCGAAAAGCACGGGCGCAAAATTTGATCGGACAACGCACTCGGCCAGCGCTCAATATAGCCAGATGTAGATACGAGGCAAACTTTTGTGCAAATTATTCCTAATTAAAATGCTGCTGTATGAGTATACTTTTTCTTCTTAAAATTAACCTGTTTCTATATTAGTGGGCAAACGACTGAAGTAGATAGATATAAAAAAGGAGACTCATTATAATGGACAAACTTCTGCAAATATTTCCGTTGATGTCGTACTTCAAAAAGACCGATATATCCGAAAACTTTTTGCACTGTTAACCAAAGTCGACGTTATAAATAATACCGGATTTGAAAGCGTTGTTTATTTGATGATATTGACGGCTTTTCGCTTAAATCGATTGTTTTTTTTCAAAATTTCTCACGAATGAGTTCTTCGCGTAATTACTTGAGATCCCGTATATATTCATGAAAATGGTGCTAATGCTCTTTGCGCATGTGTTAACTAAAATGGAGGTGACGTAAATGAACGTTGGGCTTGCCCATTCACATTTTTTGACCCTCTCATTTCATATCAACTATTTTCACCTCTTATCTCGTAATAATTATATGTTACGCCACGTTAAATGCTCTAGAACAATTTGTTGTCTAGTCTTTTGAATTTTGTGATGACCTTTGTATTGATATCCGTAAAGAATACGTATTTTTTTTTTAAAAAAATTTGTTTTCTAACTACTTCGCTTCACACTAACGTTGATGCTATTTGATTAACTTGTCGGCCATGCTATAATAGTTCTATCAGCGTCTGTGGTCATGGTGTATTTGCGAGCCCCTTGTACTTGTCATCACATATTTTGAAAATGCTAATCACAAGACTCTCCTCATTTCTTGAACTACTCAGACACTTCAAACGGACAATTTCCTGACAATGGTTTAAGAGCTCTGGGGCATTTAGCACAATTACATTACACCAGAGTGTTCCTCGTTCGAATATGGATAGTGAGTTAAAACCATATTATCTTCCTTTATTTTCGACCGAGTTTGTACGACAAAAACTGCTGAAATTGCGACGGGTAAGCGCACTAGACTGTATATTACTTGCTACGTGGATTTTTGATGTTCTGCGTAGGAAGCAAGGGTAATGTGAATATTCCAAGTGACGATAGGTTCCTGCATGTTGTTATTTTTGGGAAATAGTATATGAAGATTGAATTGATGGTTTTATTTTTGTTATATGCGTGTGATCTTTTGTGAACATCAAACGCTTTAGCAACGAAGTCAGCGATTATATAGTTAGACTTATTCATCAGTACGGAAGGGAGACATTGTTTTGTTATAAACACAACATTAACTTCCTTCGCTAGTAATAGTACAGATGGTTTTGGTGGAAAAACAAATGCTGTTCTTTTTGGAGCGAAAGCTTCAGCTGACAACAAGCAGAAACAATAAATTCTTCAAGATCTGAAAGATTTCTTTCTTTCACTTAAACAACTTTTTTTTAATTGGACGCTTAAATGGTTACGACCAAACATATTCTAACTCGTTTTAGTTCTTTGTGTGTTTTTTATTTCGCACAAAATTACTGTACGTACAATTAACTTCATTTTCTCATAATAACTACAAGTTTACCACTATATTTTAGTAGTCCAATATTTCTTGTTGAAACGATATTTTGAGTTATAATTGTTCATCCGTGACCCAAACAATGGTCAACTTCAAGTGAAGTACGTTTTGAGTACACTGGTAAATTTCTCACTGACTCTTATGTTTTTACTTTCTCGTAGCTTCATTTTGCTGCGCTCGCTTCTCTTAAAAGCGAAATCAACGATTTACAAAAACAAGTCAAAAAAGTGACGTCAGAGAGAGATTCCTATCGGCGCACGCTCAAGGAGTCTAGGGACGAGAAAGATCGACTCATCGTGAAATATGAGGAGCGGTTGCATGAGCAAGAACAACAGGTAACCCATTTGACAACCGCAACTTATGTTAACAATCGTTTGCTGTCGTGAAACCTGGTTATATAATTGTATGTTCTTTTTTAAAGCAAGTGTTCAATGTGTTTCCAGGTCACTGAACTACAAAGTGTGATTGCTGAATTGAGAAGGAAACTTGATCAAACCAATGTGAATTGCATCACGGAAGAAGACGAAGAAGAAGAAGAAGAAACGCCAAGCTCAGATGGCGCTGGAAATTGTGAGTTTGAACTATATATATATACACTGGAACGCTCTGGTTCTGTCATTGAACTCTATATACACTGGAATGCGCCAGGTCTATCACTGAACTCTACATATACGTTTGTTATTTTCAGCTTCAAATGCCTCTCAAGGTGGCAGCGATCAGGAGGAGGACACGGATAATGCCGAAGTATTTGATATGGCCGAGCAGCGGGCGACAGACTCCGATCATGTTGACGACGTTCACTTCAATACTCTAT
Organism: Phenganax stokvisi; assembly: GCA_025400075.2. Lineage (NCBI taxonomy): Eukaryota > Metazoa > Cnidaria > Anthozoa > Malacalcyonacea > Clavulariidae > Phenganax > Phenganax stokvisi. The sequence continues at coordinate 11,894 of JAODVQ020291209.1, forward strand.
CTAAGACGAACCAAAAGCTCCAATCTCTTGTGCAAAGTGTTTCGAGTCCTGTAAACGAGGTACGTAAGACTTTAGAAAGACTTGCCCATGCTAACATAAATGACAGATATAGATGCATATTCCTTTCATTGTTGATTTAGAAACCAGACGATGCCAAACAATTGGAACTTAGTCGTTCCATCTTCCTACAACTTCAGAAGAAACTAACTGAACTTAAAGATCAATGTCAGGAATTGGAAAAGAAAAAACATCAGAGTAAGTTTGCTTTCGTCTTCTTTATCAATGAAGATAACATACCAATTGACGTTCTTTGTTGTTAAGTCGAAAAACAGATCCAGCAAGCTAGCGTTGTGGAATACGTGAATCGCGAGAGATCGAGCGAAGGCACTGAGGTAAGAGTGTTTGATAGCAATTTAGTACTTGAATATATGCAATCAAAGTCGACGCAAATTTCTCCCAAACATTGCCAATCGTTATATTTGTCCGAAAATCTGATCGTTTTCAGTTAATGGACCTTAAACCTTATAGACAAAATTTCAAAAAATTTTGAACTAGGAAAATCTTTTACCACAG
>JAODVQ020291315.1:0-12464 GCA_025400075.2 Phenganax stokvisi
AACATTACTTTTATATCATGATACGAGAAGAATCCATTACTGTCAAGCTTCCAGCATTCCTCTCCCAAGTTTGTGAAATCAAATGACCAAAGATCTCTGGGATCCTGGCATTTTTGATCAACTATAAACACAATTGAACAACATCAGGTTAAACCGAGTAGAAAAATCCCATTAGGAATAGTTTATTTCAGAATCGCTAGAGCCATGCAAATTAAGTAAGAGATTATAGTATAATACCTGGTTTCTCAAACAATTTGGCATGTCTTGATTTGTATTTAGAAAATGGACAATGCATGCTCAGCTGGCATAAATCTGAAGCAAAACACAGATATTACTACTACCAGAAAATATGAAAGGAATTTCTCAACAAGTACTTACTTTCATTCAGAGTCGTGGTATCTTGATTCAATTGTTCAAATTTGGTCATCAAAGTCAACCAATCTGAGCCCCCATCTATTCCATTTCTTTCAATTGAATCAAGGACACACGGTGCAGTCACTCTGATTAATCTAAGAATGTTTCTATATTCAATCTCCAATCTGCAGATCTTTTCACTCAATGTTAATACACTTGGGAGACTTAAAGAAAAAAAATTCTCAGTTTTCGCCATAAACTGTTCTTCATTTTGTCTTGGTAGAAGATTCTTAGCTTTCTGAACTTTGCTTTCCAGTTTCTTGTTTTTCTTGTAAACTTCAGAAAACTCTGAAGGCATATTTAAATTGGCTCCATTCTCCAAAATTAGAAATTTGCCCCAAGAGACAGCTTTAGTGGTCTCAGATACATTTGTGTCAACTGATCCTTGTTCAATGCTAGTTGCCATACTTCCACTCATACACTTCAAGGATGTTTTCATTTCATCTGAAGTTGTTTTGTTTTGTTCTACCTTCTTTTTTGATTCTTGCTGTTGTATCTTACTTTTGGAGCTGTTTGAAATTTTCCTTCTAATACCTATAAATTATATCAATTATCAAGCCTCGTTTTCATATTGTGATTCATTAGTGACAGTCTCCAGTCCATTGTCAGTGAATGACCAATAAAAATGATGCTTCCAATCATCAAATGATTAAGTCATCACCAATCGAGAAGTCAGTATATCATTGCTGACCAATGACTATATTTGAAAACCAAATTCTAAGTTTACCTGAAGTTGAGATTTTAATTCTGGCTGGGTTTGTGTAAGATGCAGCATAAGTACTTTTGGCTGGGGAATGTCTCTTGACCACTGGGTAGGAGACTTTAGGTTTGGTTTTTGCCTCAATGCCAAGAGAAGATGACCCTTTAGTTGACTTCAAACAACTAGACTTTTTGATAGATTTCGACTGATTAAACTAGACAAGAAATGTTTGCTTAGAAAACATTGTGAAAAGACAAACGTTGCAACCAGAGATAATCATCTACCTTGGATTGAATTTCTCTTGCATGTTGCGCTTTTGCTAAAATATCATCGAGCATTGCCAGCTCATCTTTTTCTTTTTCACATTCAAGTTGAAATGAAGTAAACTGCTTGTCTAAACATAATATGTATTAATTAATAAAGCATCCATGATTATTGTATACATAATCATATGAATATACCATCTTCAAACTTATTCAAATCTTCATCTGTTGCATCTTCAGAACAGCACGTTCGAACAATTTTAGCAGGCCTATGAACAAAATATTTCAACTGTGGAACAGTCTTAGGGACAGCTCTCTTCTACTTAATTAAAAGAGAAGCAGGCTTTAAGAAATAAGAAATGTTTGGCGAATAAAATGTGGGATTATTCAGAGGTCAAACAAAGATGGCTAATGAAATACAGAGTTTCAGTTTCTGTGGTAGAAATCACTTACCATGGTTTGAAAAGGTCTCTACATTGACGACAATGTCTCTCCACGATCTCTCTTCGTTGCTGATATATTTCTGTCAAATTTATAACATCTTTCTGTAAACTAGAATTATATAATTCACAATCAAATTAAGCTGATATCAACATAACTAACATTACCACGGACAGACAAACAAACGAACACACTCTCACAGATATCTTATATAAATACAACAAATGTTATTAAATCAATAGAAGATATAATATTTTAAGCTGGCAATAATTGAAATGATAGTATAAGGATTAACAGTACTAAAACGTACAGCTTCGAAAAAAAGAAATAAAACTTACAATTGAATCTGTAAGGAAATTTCTGACATCAAATGTTTTGATTTGACCGCCATTACACAAAGGATAGCGAAACGTTATATAAGAAAAATATAAAGCACTCAAAAAGTATTTGCGCAAATTATTCTCATTTCGTTTCTAAAATTTCGTTAATGAATGAGTATTAAGCGCAGTTAGCGTAAATAATTTAAAGTGGCTGAAAAATATAGAAAAAGTGAATAAACACATGAAACATAGAGGTGTAAGTCGTAAACACATAGCAAGTGTGAAATACTGAAACTGGTGGCGGACTGGATAGCCATTCATAGTAAATTGTTTTGTTGTTTTATTCACTTGCGGTTGACAGTAAATTAACAATGTTAAACGAAGATGAATGGGGTGAAAATAGTACTTCGATATTTTTGCATCATAAAACGTAAATTCTGGCCAAAAAAACTGGTTGCCTTTTTCGTCTTTGCTTGTTTTGTGTGGTGCCTGTTACCAACAGTTCGTTACCTTGGACAAACAAATAAGTTTCAATCACAACGCGAAGAGTTACTGATGAAACACCGTGGTGTAGTTGAATCTAATATTCAGTTTATCAATATAAAAAGTCAGAACAACAAAGGAAACTTGTTGATCAAAAGAGAAAACTTGAAAAAAATAAACCTAACCAGTTCAATAACGACAAGCTCAAATCACGATTTTTACGGAGAAGGTTGTGGAACGAATCCTTATAAAAAACATTTGCAAAACCTTTTAAAATACTGGGTTAAATTGATGAAAGTTCAAAAGATAGATTACTTTTTATGCAAAGGTTCATTGCTTGGTTATCAACGGACTAAAGATTTGCTTCCTTATGATTATGACATAGATATTTGTATAAACAAAAAGGACTTTCCACGGTTGTTAAAACTGGAATCAAAACGACCAATCAATGTGAAAAGAAAACGACCATATGTGATAATTTCTCGGAGTTTTGCGAACGGAATGAGGCTAAACTGTCAAGGAATATTGGTTGAGAGTAAAATCGATGCATGTTCAATAATTTCCCCCGATGCAAGAATCATCTATCCCAGAACATTCAATTTTCTTGATGTGTTTTCATACACAGAAGGAGAAACCTACATTAAATCTCCTAACTTACACTTGAATGTAACAAGTATAATTCCCACTATGCCTTGCTGGTTCGCGGGAGTTATGACTCGTTGTCCAAGAGAACCAAGATCTCTTGTAGAAACATTTTATGGAAAACAATCTATTGAGAATCCTAGTCATATTTGTCGCAATCATCAGTTTGTGCCCGCTTGGGAGAACGACAGAGAACCAGAGTGGTATTTGAAACTTGTGAACAAGAAGATATTGAAAAGATTCAAGGCAAAGAAACACAAGACCATTAAGTAATAATATCATCACGTATCCTTAATCTTTAATAACAATACGTCATGCAGCAATAGATCAAGAAGACCGAGTTTCGCTGGACATCAGGGAAAAACACTCCTATCGATTGTCAAATGCAAGTGTCTCGTCCTGGGGCCGATTGTACAAGAGGTGAATAGCGCTATTCACTGAATGTTTTTTTAGCAATCGTAAAATTGGACAAAAAACGACGAAACATGCGTATTGGCCAAAGAAATAAACATAGCAGCCTTTTACGTATATAAAATTATGAATATCAATCCTAATCCTATATTATAACGATCAACGGAAAATTAACGAACATTTTATAAAATTAATATCCAGTGGATAGCGCCATCCATCTTTCGACCAATCAGCCTCAGACACTTATTTGGCATTAGACAAAAGGTGCAGTAGGGTGCACCAGGAAGTAATGCTGGATCAAAGCTATCATTATTACACGACTGACATACATCTCTTGCGAGAATCACAGTTCAATTTTCGTCGTTCAATTTGATATCAGATGTATCTTGTCTAACACCTTTGAGAAATGGCAGGATTCCTGAAAATTGAAAACTTATCTTGAATAAACTGTTAACGACACAATGATCAATAAAATACTAGTTATTAAATAAGATTAGGGATGAATCCATGAAAAAAATCCAGTTATCTGATTATATTTTCATCTCAGCTACATGAGAAAAATGCTTTCAGTTAGACTCTACCAAACATCTCAAGTTTCCTTCAAGTACTCCTGAAATAACTAATTAAGACACAACATACCAGTTCCTCCTGTTCCTTGAGAAGCCAACATTTTTACATCATTCGTTTTTTCTTTTGAGGCTGGAATGGTAATATATCTAAAACGAAAAGTAAAGAATAACATGATATTCATTTATTGAGCAGTGCCTTGTTTTCTAGTTAAAAAGGTTTCGTTTGGAAGTACGAACTTGATAAATTTTCTCAGGTAGAGCAACAAAAACTATCCAGCTCACACGCTTTTCAAATCTACGAAATTGACATAAATTTCTATAATTACATGTAACAACCTGGTCACAATTTGTATATGAAAACTTCGGAATTGAATTAAACTTTCCACACAGTCATTATAGAGTCTCTTTATGTCTTTGTTCTCGCTATTTTGAACTAAAATTAAGCAAGAAAATTTAAACACGTCAGTGGTTATCATGCTTTTCTTGTTACGACATCATCGACATTCACATGAAATCCAGTCATCCAAGTATCAAATCATCAAAAAATTACACAGACTATGAATCTCAATGACATAAGCTATAATGAATGAGTCTAATGCACACTTACCGTAATCACGAATACTTGGACCATTTCTTACAAACCAAACAAACTCTCTATGCCATCTTGGCATATAGTCTAACATAGACTCCAAAAATGACTTTTCTCCATCTATAAGGATGAAAAACAAAGAGGCATTACAAACAATGAAAAGATACTATTCTATTATTCAACATACATTAATATCTGCGACATTTGATCAGTGTATTCCCCAAGAAAGAAAGATGCAACATCTTCAAAAATATACCTTCCACCTTTGGGTGCACAACACCAAGAACTGCATCAAATATTTGAAATGTTGTACTTTGTGCTGCACTTCCTCCTGAAAACTGACAAGTCATCAAACTTGATATAAGAAAATCCCAAAAAATTTATAGCTCCGTACAATGTACAATCCCTGACCTTGATACAAACACTTCAATCAAATCTCTCACTATCTTCCCACTGACCTGTAAAGGCACTGAACTAACTCCTTCATAAATCATTCCATCAGGAAATATTTTGTAACTTTTCCAACTGAAAATTGAAAGAAATTATGATGTGCAGTGGTTGATGGTGCTATTTCTGAGAATGATTCTAAATATATACTTATTTATTGCCATTATTTCACAATACGTACCCTGCTAAGAATATTCGTATTTTTGTGTAAAAGAATTCTGGATCACAATGCTCTAAATGGCAACATAAAATTTACAAAACATCAAGCTCACTCTCAGGCAATAAACTCACCACTAATCGTTACCAAACATTCGAGCCAGTGTTGCCTTTAACTTTTCAATTGTGTTTCTTATGGTGAGCAAGCAGACTTCTAGTAACCTTAAGTTATTGTCTCTGACAGCCTAGCAAAAATAGGAAAGTACTCTGTATCAAATGTGGGTTTACTATGAGGTCAATATGCAAGGATTGATACTGTACATTTACACATACCTTTTGTGCAGCAACTGCACACTAGGTGAAATAATAAAAAAACAAGTGATTTAAATGTTGCCGCAAATTTAAATATAATGAACTAGTCAAACATCAACTCACTTTAATGCCAGGAGCAGCATTCATTTCCAACTGCCAAGTAACTGCACAGAACCAGAATTCATCTTTCGAACCAGTGAATGTAAATTGTACATCTATATTGCTAAAAGAATAAATTTGTCAATCTCATGGAACATGGCTTGTAGTAAAATGTGCAGAAAGAATACATTTACCTAATATCCAAAGGTCTTCCAATGCAGGTATAGAAAAAAAGGAAAAATCAACATTAAATGAGTTCAAAAAAATTGAGGTATTCTGGAACATTACTTTGTTTTGTCTTTGACTTTCCAATTGTGCAAGATTCCATTCCAATGACCTATCACAGGGCATGACCCTTCATAATATAACATAATACAAAATGTACAGGATCTGAAATGCACATTATAGCCTCATCTACACAAGCAAATAATATGTGACAATTTTTCTTTGTCATATAAAAGCTAGCACTCAAGCTTTTCGGCAATTAAGTGTGTATGCCACACAAAAATTGCTCAATTTTGCTCATCTACACGAGCAAATAAAACTTGTCATGCAGAAATTGTCACATTTTATTTGCTCGTGTAGATGGGGCTTATGGAACAAGAGAGTCAAGAGGAGGTGGGGGAGGTTCACTAAGAAGCAAGTTAAGGGTAGGATAGGAGAGATAAGGGCAAGTAGGAGAGGAAAAGAAGTTTGTGAACTGAGGATAGAGATGAGATAAAGGCAGGGAGGTGAGATGGGAGAAGAGAAGGAAAGAAGATACGAGGAGGTGGGTGAAAGAAGATGAACAGTGATGAGAGGGGAGGTGAGGTGAACAAGAGGGGAGGTGAGGGGGTGTCAGTAGGAGGGAAAAGATAATTTAACTACTTGAATACCAGAATGTTCAGCTGCAGCCACCCAAGGAACTGCCAAACACTTAGGAATGATCTGAAAACAAAATTCATAATCAACACATGAAGTTTATTATGATAGTTCAAGTGATATACACCTGTCACTGACCTTGACAGGGTCATATTCACCATTCTGCCAGACATAACCATTTCCAATGGAAGAAAGAACCAGACATGCTCTGTCCCAATCTTGTTCACCCCTCAAGTTACTATGATCCAACAATGGCATCTAGAAATGAATCAAAAATCTTCCATAAAAACAGTTTGAAAATAACAAAATTTTTCACATCAAGAGGCTCTGTTCATAACTCACATTCTCCACAGCTTCACGCAGCTTCTTTGATTGAATTAAAGTTGGCAAGTTTTTAAATATTTCATCCCAAGGACCAAAGTATGGGTTACTAAATTCAAGCTGAAAGAAAAAATATATATTCAGAATATCAGTCCACATTCAACCATGATATTACAATACTATGCTGGTGACACACTTATTAGTGCAAGTGCATTTCAAGATGAACCCAGGGTCTCTTTCTGGCATCTAATCATCTGACATTTCACCAGGTATAAAAATACCAAGGTACATCCCTACACTATGGATTGAACTTAACATTACCAATGGATCTAAGTCAGGAATAAAACCTCGAAACCAAGACACTCTGTAACCATCTAGCACTGATTTAATCCATGATCTTTCTGTCTCGATTAGATTAGTAGGCAATTCACCATCCATAATACTGATTATTTATCCAATATAATCATCATATTTATTCATCACATCAGTTCAACAATTTCAAGTTGTCTACAGTAAAGAAAGTATTAAATATGATAAATGTGTATTCTAGAAAAATATATGAAAATAAGGTGGACGCTTACAGATATTCAAAATGTATGGACACATAAAATATGTGCCATTTAATTAGGAAGACCACTCTCTGTGAATAGTACCATTATGTGATATTTTTGTGGCGTGAAAACGAGGCGTAATTAGCATATCGCCAACGGAAAATATTTGCTCGTTGAATAGTTTTGGCGAAAAAACAATTCTCAGAGTGGTCATGTACGCAGTGAAATTGAAAGTGTAGCAGTGGGTTAAACTTAAAGAACATTAATTGTTCCGGTTGTTGTCAACTAGCAGAAAACTAGCACTCGATATAGATACTGTTCTAATTATGGCTGAGAATACAACATCAAAAGAAACCATCACAAGAGAACTTTCGGTAGAACCAGTGCGTGTGACATTTGCAGACGTAACTGCAACACCTTACAGGATTAGAGATGGAGTTCCTCGGACACCATGCGAGGTTTGTTAATCCAAAACACGACGGTTGCGTGCAAAATATTCCATCTTAAATTGCTACATTTTACGACTCATTTGATTCCAAAAAATAGTATAATTGTTACATTGAAGAATTCTTCAAAATGTATCAATTTTAGCTTATATTATGAATATATTGTTAGGCATAAACTATTTAAAGTTACTCGATTGTTTAGGCAATTGCTAGTACGTGCGTTGACCGGTTGACGTATCGCAGACACGCGATAGCCAACCTCTCCAGCAATTTATGAGAGTTGAGAGACAAATCTATAGTTATAGGTTTGACAGTCTGTTAATACATATTAACCAAGGCAAAAATTTAAAAAATACAGAGCAGTATCAAAGAGGTCTAAGACACATCTGTCTTCAACCGGCAAATTGATCTGGATTCTGGAAAAGAATGTGAATAATTTAATCGTTTCTGTTTCTAGGCATTGTGTGGGTTTTAAAGGGGCGTGTCTATTACGTGTCTTGAGAACAGAGGGGTATTGCCAATTCTTGCCAGCACCTCTACAAAAAGAGAAAACATGCAATTGTTAGAGCTATCCTGTCGGCTTTTCATGAAAACTTATTATTCAAACTGTATGCATTGTTTTTTGATATGTTTTGACAGCTTTCCAAAATGTCAGAGTCACTTGGGATGCAAGTGTACTTTAAAAAAGATTATCTCTTATACACTGGAAGGTCAGTTGAGACTCAGCAACACTTTATCAATTCAAATTGCATAATGCAAGAGCTGAGGCCACAGGGGTGAAAGACACATGCGCTAACCACTTTGCAATGCTCGATGCTCAACTCATCTTTTTCAATTTTCTTTCTTTCCAGTTTTAAAGAACGAGGAGCAAGAAACACCCTTATCATGCTGTCTGATGTAAGATCTCAATAACAATTTTGTGTTTCTCGATTGTTCATAGGGTGCCTCCTAAAGAGAAGTAAGATAGTCTAGATAGTGTTAGACAGAGTATGATAGCAAAGTAGTGTTCTGTCATTCATGAAATCAAAATTTTCTACAATTCTACATTCTCATCTATTCCAGGAGCAAAAGAAGAAAGGTGTGATTGCAGCATCTGCTGGTAACCATGCATTAGCTCTCTCATATCACGGCCAGCAACTTGGTATCCCAGTTACCGTGGTGATGCCATTAAATGCACCAATCAACAAAGTTGCATCATGTCGAAAGTATGGAGCAAATGTTCACGTCCAAGGATCTGATCTGATTGATGTAGGTTTCCTGCTAGACAAATAAAAGAACCAGCATTAGATAAAGTGATGTAGATTGGTTTATGGAGACTTTTTACCATTAAACATGTGACATTGTCACTATTCACTTCAGTATTATTTTTTTTAGTCAAAAGACATTGCATTCAAAATGTGTAAAGCAAATGGACTGCAGTATATTAATGGGTAAGTTGAAGCATAGTCGCTTGCAAAATTAACAACATTCCACTAATCATCGTGAAACTGCATTTCAGCTATGACCATCCCAACATCCTGGCTGGGGCAGGGACGATGGGTTTAGAAATCATGGAGCAAGTGAAGGACGTTGACGCAGTAATCGTTCCAGTTGGTGGAGGTGGTTTGATCGCTGGCGTGGCTGTTGCTGTAAAGACATTGAGTCCCAGTACATTAGTTATTGTGAGTCTAAGTCATCAAGCACCCGACAAAAGAACAAGCTCTTTTAGTTCCTTATTTTGCGAAAAAGTTTCCTGTCACGATTGTAGTTTGAAGTACGTCAGGGGAAAAACCTTGGCTTGTGCATAGTCCATAGGAAGCTCATGGCATCCTAGATATAGTAAGGTTCACCTGGTTCTCCATCTTCTCAGGGAGTTGAATCCGAGAGGTGCGCAAGTTTCACCGCGGCGAGAAAAGCTGGTAAACCTGTCAAGATCGACGTTAACCAAGCAATGACATTGGCTGATGGTGGGTTAAGTTTCGTGCCTGTTACGTGACATGCTGTGCACCGAAATTTACATGAACAATAGCATATAGATCATTGAAAATAAGTTTTAGTCTTTATTACGTTTTTTATCAGGTCTTTGTGTTGCTAAAGTTGGTAACAATGCTTTCCACACTGCTAATCCATTGATCGATAAAGTGATCACTGTAAGGTAAAGACTTTATCTCTATTACTTCTATATACCGTTCTTCATGCAGGTCAAGTAATTTCTTGTACTATTAGAGCAGAAAACTATGTACTCTCTACTTGTACTCTTAGTGAGGAGTACATCGCTCTGGCTGTTCTGAGGCTGGTAGAGGAGGAAAAAGCAACAATAGAAGGAGCTGGTTCAACCGGTTTGGCAGCCTGTTTGGCGGGTTTGCTACCAGAATTGAAGGACAAAAGGTAGGTTACGTCATAAGCAAAGGACATTGACCATTCCTTTTTCATGCATCATAATTCATCGGCGATTTTCTCTGATCCACTGACTGTAATGAACGGGAAAAAAACCCCGATTCCACTGAATAGACAAAGATTTCACTCCTCAAAGATCACAGATAATGAAGTCAGTAAAACATCATAGATTTATGAAATTCGACGTTTTTTAAGAATAAGCTTGGTGGTTTCTCACTTGTTCATTGAATTATGAGAATTATCTAGGGTTGTGATAGCATTATGTGGAGGAAACATCGACTCCACTGTACTCGGAAGATGCTTGGAACGCGGTCTAGCAGCAGATGGTCGACTGGTTCGTTTTGTGGTGACCGTGAGCGACCGACCTGGAGGAATTGCTGAGCTGACTAGATTAGTGGCAAATATTGGAGCAAGGTAATAGGGGTACCCCTCTTTCATGCACTTTGAATTAATAAGATATGAGTTTCACTGGACCTCTAGGAAGAACAGTTTAGAACTGACACAACTAGCTAGCGTAAATATAGTTTAGTGTACTCTTCACCTAAGCATCTTTGTTGTGTTTTAGTGTGAAAGATATATTTCATGAAAGAGCATGGTTATCGTCAAGTATTTTTAGTGTGCAGGTAAAACGATCAGTTTGAAAACAATGTTGAATGTTCAATTTATTTTATATTAAATTTCCATTGCCTTATTAGGTTAAAGTCGTGGCCGAAGTACGTGATCGTAACCATGGCAACGAACTTAAAGAGGCTTTGGAATCGAGATATGGCAAAGCGCTCATTTGGGGAGCTCACTATAGCTCACTGTCTAGTTAAAATATGAAATTGATTGTTTAAATGTTTTGAAGTAAAACTGTACTTTGTGAACAAAGCAACATTTAACCTTAACTTACTTAACAGCTTTAAATAAGTTGACTTAATATTAAGTGGAGTTATGAAACTATCATTTGCACAATATCGAAATTATAATAATGATTTATATCCACCAAAAAGTTGCATTGGTCCGTTAGTGTGCGATTAAATGTGCCTAAATTAGAGTGCGTAAAGCTCAGAGTAATAGCCTAATATTCAGCACCACATTTCTCATCAGTTTCCTCCTGTAGTAACTCTGCATCAATTAGAGATGACCAAACTGTATATCTGGGAAACTGCTATGTAACAGACCAGACAGTTGTTTTCATAAATACATATTTAGAAGTGATGTGTTTGCTTCATACCAATACTCTCACCATCCTGTTGCTCAACATCCGTAGTCTGCAAACCTGCATTATCCTTGGTGCCTGCATCTCGGGTGTCGCACTGTCGCTTGCAAACCCTACTTCAAGTTCGAGCTGTGCTTTCCAGACGGCAAATAATTTCTCAACTTCAAAGATCATCAAAGATCAAAGAACTTCAGTGATTTGGGTAAGACATAGGTGCTTCTCCAATCTATGTTGCTTCCTGAAACTACTTCTATAGTCACCAAATTTTATCGAGCTTCCCTCTGACTGTTACCTACTTCATATAAGCCTAATACATAGGGCCACTCCTGTATACAAATACTGCATATAATGGCCAGCTTACATGGAGCCGAGTACAGCTTACAGGCCCTAAGACAGGTGCTGCTATAGACCTTAGAGCTTTCCACAACTACTTCTGTTGTCCTTCGCCATTATCAAGCTTCTTGGTGACTACCCCCATACCCCAGTTTGGATTTCGTGGCACACCTTGACGAGATCTCGGGTGCACAACGCTGAGTTTCAAATGCAAGTGCAACTTTCTAAAATACCCAAGTGCACACTCACATTTTCAGAAACTCGAACAAAGTGTATAACAATGCATGAAATGCGTGTTTCTATAAGGAGAATTTAATGGCTAAGCACACTAGCACAGTGACAGAGTGTTTTTGATAACAGTCATTACTTCAGGTGCTGAATGCGCGTTAAGAAAATTTATCTCGGGTGCATGTGTGCCGCGAAATCCAAACTGGCCCATAACTTACTTCATCACATTATAAAGCACAATAGTTTAACCACTGCCTGAGTATGAGACAGGTGCCGTTCTACTCTTTATTGCACTCCAAAG
>JAODVQ020291425.1:0-12463 GCA_025400075.2 Phenganax stokvisi
GATCTTTTACGTGCGTGTACGTGCGGGTCAAAAACGCGTAACTGGAATGCAGCCTAAAGTAACTTTTGACCAACTGGCCCTTGAAGATTTATTTACTATATATGCTTTTATCGAGTTTATCAGTTAGGAACAGCTAGCATTATGATTTCGACGAGAATGCTGTCTTTGATATTATTTTGTCCGCTAGGGATATCATGGATTGGTTAAATTTACTTACTAAACATTTTAAAATATGTCGACATCGAAAATATATACGAAAAAAGAAAGGAATTTGTTTCATAGTTTCGCGAGCCCTGGCAGTGCAAATAAAGTTGGGTAACGGACATTTTTATTGAACATTACTAAAACTTCAGCCAAACTGATATCAACAAACTTCTCGCATTTCTTAGAATCCGTGCGACTACAATCGCCATTTAGCAATCTGGCCTCTCGATAAGAGTTGCTCTCGTCTGCCATCTCTGCTTGTGATAGGACCACCTCATGGTGGGCACGAGTTGCTAGGGAGGTTCCTTCATGTACATCCCAGACTGAAAGGACCACAGAAGGAGAACAACAAGGTTGTAGAGACCAACTTCTTCAGCAGTGATAACTATCTCAAAGGGCTTGACTGGTAAGCTAGCATTTTCATGCGAGTAGCAACGCATTTCCCTGCCGTTGATGCAGATTGAATATCATGCAAAATAATCATAGGTAGATTACACACGATAGTGTTCAAATATGAATATTATTTTCTAGCGGTAAACACAATTATATTTCACGATTGAGCTTTCATGCGAGCAAGAGACCTTGTCAAGGGAAATTCCTCGTATGCACGGGGGTTTCACAATATCATACCTAACTTCGCATTTCATTGCTTAGACGCGAGCAGGTGTTTAGCCCATGTCGTAATCTTCTGGGGCCGGTTGCTCGAACGTTAAATAGCGCTATCCATTGGATCGTGAATCTTTCAACGTTCATAAAATTGGACAAAAAATGTCGAAACGTCCATTTTTGTAAACGATATAAATATTAGAGACTTTGATCTATTGATATCAAGTGTCATATAATGTTATAACGATCGATCAACGGAAAATATTACGAAGGTTACAAGAAGTCACTATTTGGTGATCATGAATAGCACTATTCACCTTTCGAAAACCCGGCCCCTGTTGTTTAGGTACATGAACTTCTTTCCGAAGCAGATACAACTTTACGAAAAGATATTCGAAGTCAGCAGTACATATTTTGAAAGCACAGTGGCCAGTCATCGCGCCAATGCTTTGCTCAAGATTGCTAAAGTTATCGTTGTCTTGCCCGATCCTGTCCAACGCGCTTACGTACACTACATGGTAAGATATTAGGGACCGTCCTATTCTACGACGCGAGCTCAAATGATGTGATCGTAAAAAATATACTCTTCATTTTCAATGCAAACTCACAAGCACTGAACAAAGCATATTTGTTGATACAGCACTGCGAATCGCACGCAAGGAAACTTTTTCCGGGAATTTGGAGAAGAAAAATTGGAGAACATGATCATTCTCGGATACAAACCGCGCCAAGCTAACGACAACAATTTGGAAGAATCATGTCTCTCTCAAGCAACAAAACGAGAAACAGGACACACTGCGTCAGTTTCAAAAAATATAGCATAAGCTTTTTCTGCGATTGGCAGAAGTAAAACGGTGCTCAAATGTCAGTGCAATATTAGTAACTTGGGTTTCAATTTGTAAACATTATTTTCAACATAAAATAAATCAAAGTTTAGCTACGGTCGATTGAGGTCGCGTTGTAGAATCTTACGATCTCAGCTGATTGAGGAATGCGTTCTAAAGACATGTACATTTCACATGGTAGACTTTCGTTTCGAAAATTTCGAGGAGGTCATGAATTTAATAATCTAATGTTATAGCAGCCGTTATCTAATGTTATAGCAGAATATGAATTCTGACTAGAGACGATTCATGACTAAATGACCCGAAAAGTCACGTGCATAAAATATTACGCACATCATTAACAACTAATTTTATCGCCTGTACATCCTGCTCAATTGACCATAACGAATACGATGGTGACATGTACATTTTACCAGAATGCATTGCAGGCTTAATACATATGAATGAGTGAAAAAGATGACGAGAAAAACACCATGTTATAAAATTTTAACACAACGAAATATATAACGTCTTGTATCATGCCCGCCTGTCAAAAGACGTCACTTCGCTTTTTTGAACGATTTCCATCCTTTCGTTATGCTGAACTTAAGCTCATTAGTAAAGATCGTGGCAAATTAACTATTACCTCATTGCCAAACTCCAAACATCACAATAATTGTTCATATCATAATGTCTTAACATTGATACATTTTAGCGGCCTCTGCCGCATAAAATTTTACAAATGAAGTTACAAGCAACATATATTCATAACAAGCAAACTGTTTTTATCATAATTTTAGCATTTAAAGAAACATGGCATCTCGTCAATGGCACAGAAGTACTCTTTTGAAGACTTTATCACGAACAAAGCGATATCAAACGAAGCGAAAGTACTGAGAAGTCAACTATTGACCTCCGGACATTATGCTAATCATTTGACGCGGTGGATGTCCTACTACAGTCCACAACAGGTGAGCAATCAGCTTCGCATAGTTTATTGAACACCTCAGCAAAGTTCAGTTTAAGTATTACAGCGCTGTAGAATACGTCAAACTATTTGGCTTTTATATAAAATTCCTGTATAAGAGTCAGTGATAGTGTGTATTCATGGTACAGTGTGCGCCAGTTTTAGCACCGCTCTCAAATAAACACCACAATAGTTATTTACAAAATGTGTAGTTTTCCAAGTGAATATAAAACAACACTACTACAAGTTAAGTGAACTTCGAAAACTTTATCTCTTCTCTCACAATCTATATATAGTTTGAATTCATTTGCTATCATTTACAAACAAAATGTCCCTGAAGAGCGCCACCTTCAAATGAGCACTGCCTCGAACAAGCACCATTTGAAACACCAAACATTTTTTCTCATACAAAATCTTCCTTTTCATTGATTTAAAGAATCTATAGATCAGGGTGCAGGATTGTACGTATCTGGAATTACAAGTTGAAGAAGAAATGTAAAATATCTTCTAGTTCAATTACGTCACCTTCATAGACTTGAAGTGCCCAACGGGAGCTGGTTGTTCAAAGCTTGATAAATTTAACCACCCAGGGTTAAAACTTATGTTTGTTTGTTTCAATACCGTACAACTCAAGACTTGTATTGTTGCAGACGCTATTTCCAAGTTTATAAGGCAACAGTTAAAACCTTTACTCTAAAATTCTACATCAACCCATGCTTTATTAATACTTTGAACTTGCAACTGGCCCCGGGTGGTCTAAAAAACTCTTCGCTTTCTTTGACGCAATATAATTTCGAAGCCAAATTAAAAGGTTATCTTATTCGAATAATGTTTATTGCACGGTAAATGATATCTAACTTGAATATTGATGCCCTGCTTGCACATTTGTATTCAACATTAGCTGAGGTACATATTGGACGAGGCTAACTCTCGTTATACTAATAAAGGCCGGGGTAAAAACGTGCACCAGCAGGAATAGCTTTTTGTCAGTTTTGTCTGGCAAATATTCTCATTCATCTAAAAAGGAATGCCAGCTCCGTTATAACAGAAACTTCGTTTTAGGAATTCTATTTTTGACATTGGAATATGAACTCTAGTAGAGCCCCTCAGATTATAATCACTAATTTGTTTAACGTTGTGAAATCGATCACACAGTCTGCTGGGAGCTAACCTATTGACTACTTTGTACATGATTCTAGCTTTCATTTCTGCTCTGCGTTCCTCTAATAATTTCCAGCCGAGAGAATTACGAGCTATCGCAGACTGACCATATTCATTTTTTAAATTCAAGATCAGTCTTGCTGCTCTATTCTTTCTATCAGTCTTGCCGCTTTATTCATGACGTCATGAATTTGGCTTCAAATTTCCGGCCGGAGGCAGCGTTCCAGGTGTTTTTAATTCAATGGTTTAAACGCTTATATCTCAGCCACTATTTTCTAGAAATGTTCGAGACATGCATCAAAACCGAAGTTGAGCATTGCTTCGTTCAATAAACATTATTTGAATAAGATAGCTTCTTTAGCGTTTAATTGCAATGAGTCAAAGAAGGTGAATGTTTTTGCGCCCAGTAGATCAACGTGAGGGACTGAGCAGGAAACTTTATAATATCTATGCGTTACTGTCGTTGCAATGGAAGTATTGATAAAATACTGCATTAATTCATTATCGAAAGTTGAGCAATTCATTTGCTAAAAAATTGCTCAATTTCCTATTTACTGGCATACTTGTTCCCAATTGAACATGACGAAAAACATGGCGACATGTACATTTTACCAGAGGGCATTGCAAGCTTTAAATATAAATGAGTAAAAAAGATAACAAGAAAAACATCTAATGTTATAAAATTTCAACATAACGAAAAACGTAACGTGTTGTATCATGCCTGCCTGTCAATAGACGTCACTTCGCTACTCTAGACGATTTACTACCGTGATGCATGCTGGTAAAGTGTACATCGGTCATCTTTTTCTTTATGGTCAAATAGTAAATCAGTCAATGAAACGAAAAACCATTGGTCGATTCACACACACACACACACACACACACACACACACACACAGGAAGTTGGTCAATTTTTATAGGGATTAATTCATAATTGATGCAACATTTTATCAACACTTCCATTGCAACGACAGTAAGGATAGTTTAGCCAGAAGCAGAACTTATTTTGCGGCATTCCACAGCCTAAACTACTATTTTGTCCCCTGAGAAATCCCGCTAAATTACAATTATTAAACTTTCATAGGTAATGATCATCAGTGACGATGACTTAATGAATCACACGCACACTGTGCTGGATAATATTCAAGATTTTATCAATATTGAAAAGCCTGTCAACTACAATCAACTGTTGAGGTATGATTTGAAATACTACAAGTGTATACTCAAAGATTGCATACCTGTACCAGTCTCTTTTAGTAGACCTCTGATTACCGGTCATAAATCCAGGCCGCACTCGAATGTTACTTGCTTCAATAACAATTTTTACACCACATATGTAGCATAACATAACCACAAAGAACGAAATAATATGATCATTCACAACTTTGCAAAACTAAGGCTAACTTTGATTTATATCTCATCCTATTCTGGGGCCGGTTGTGCAAAGCCTGTTTAACCTAGACGGTGAATAAGTTCAAAATAGAAATCATATTTGTAATTGTAATTGTAAAAAGTTAAATACATATGCAGCTGCAAAGCTGAATTGCGTATTTACATATTACATTAAAACTACACAATCTACTATATAGAATCACTATTAATGGAAGCTCTGGATTTAGCCAATCCGAGTAACCGAAGAAAAATATTTAAGTGCTTAGATCCTTTAACCCTTATGGGGATTCTCATCTTGTCTTATTTTGAGATATAAAAACCACCATTTATAGCGGATGTCATAATAAAAGTATCTCTAGAGCGACTAGTGCTCCAGTTTGAGCAACGAAAATGAAAGGTTTTTAACTGAATAGAACAACTATGAATTTACTCATATTTGAATTACATAAGATTTGATTTGAATGTTTTAGAAGATGCGTGGGAATGTTTTTGAATTCTGACTTATCCACTGTTTAGGCTAAACGGGCTTCGTACAACCGGTCCCTACATAACAATCCGCAACAATTGAATCAGTTCGTCCTTCGTGTATGTTCATCACGCCTGTGATCTTTTGTCAAACTCTATCCAAACTTTCCATAGTTCTTTTGCCCAGTGCTTACAATCAAGGAAACACACAAACAAGCAAACAAACAAGCACCCCAGCAAAAACAGACAGAACAAACAAACAAATAAACAATGTTCTTTGAATGTTTGCATGGTGATTATCGATATTCCAATGTACAGTTTTGAGGAAACACCACGTAAATTTACTAATGCAAAGTTTTCGGTACGTAAGCCCGGACCGTCATCAGCCCAAAGCTTTGCACTGATGACGGTCCGGGCTTACGGACCGAAAGCTTTGCATTAATAAATTTACGTGGTGTTTCCACAAAATTGTACATTAGAATAAACGAACAATGGTTTAAATCATTTTGTGCGCATCTTTTTTTCCTAGGTTCGACTCGAGATTGCAAATGTATTGTCCGTTAAACACAAACAGAGTGGAAGACTGTTACGGCTACAAGGATAGGCAATGCCAAAAAATGAGTGACAAAGCACGAGAATACTTACAGAAGTATTACGCAAGACACAACAAGAATCTGCTACGGTTGAATCAAAAAGTACAATTTCGTGCGCCGAAATGGCTCAAAGTTTATGGATAAGATAACATGCTTGATTCAAAAAAGATTGTCTTGGAGAAACTTAAACTTGAAAGTGCCTATATCATGGTCAGGGATTGTACATGTTTATAATATTTGAAAAATTTAGAAAAGAATTGTAATATAATGATCTTATTATGCAAAACTTTTATGTACGTATAGAATACGCGTAAATTTTTTAATGTCCACGTTTCAAACGTTTATGTTTGGGAAGAAGAAAGTCACTTACGTGTAGGCGAACATAAACTCGTTGAGATATTATCGGGCTATGCCTAGCTGACAAGCACAGTTCATGCACACAGTTATAAATATATTATGAGAGCGTATAGATATATTATAAATAACATAAACGCAAAAAATGCATATAATTTTATCGGAAAATTCTTTTATTCAAAATGTATTTATTCCATACTTCAAAAAAGAAATTATCATTCATGTAGGGAGAAATATATGTATACAAAGAAATGAAGAATAATATATTTCGTTATAATATTGTAACTAGTGTGTGAGAAGTTGTGTTTCTCTTCGTATAGACGTTATTTCCTACACCGACTCGTTTTCACGTCGTATTCTTGCAAGTCCGCGTTATCTTAGATAGATAGATAGATAAACTATCTATCTATCCATTCCCCACTACGGCCGCTTCGCGCGCGCGGGTGGAGGGCACCGTTTTGAACATGCTCTGTCGTTGTCTTTCGGCGCTTGGTCTCGCATGCACGTCCGAAAAGTTAAAAGTAATTCAACTTTCTCCGCGTGTACGCGAGATCAAGAGCACGCAAAAGCTGTGCGCTCCGCCCGCACGGGTGAAACAGCGGGAAAAAAATATGGCCTTTAAAGAAATATGTAAAGATGCTACCCTTGCGCTGCCTATAGCGTCGCAACTCGGGTCGAACGACTCGCAACAAAAGCAGACTAATAATATACACACGGCACTTTTAGTAAATTCCGTCCTCTTCTATTCTTAATTCTACATCAAAAAACGTCTTTAGTCAAAACAACGTTCAACTGGTAGACAACTTTTGCGCGCGCCAATTTAATAAAATTCAAACTGGCGACCGAAAATCAGAACTACTCATGACCATCGTACTGCCGCTGAGTCATGACCAGGGCCGCCGAAAGAGGGGGGTGGAGGGAGCAACTTGCCCCAGGCCCCAAGACAAAGGGGCCCCATCTGAAGAAACGAAAATTACGAAATTGATGTTTAAAGAAAAAATAATGAGATTAATCGCACAGACCACACGAACGAGACTTGAAGTCGAGCTAGGAAAAATTTTAAAGCGCTAAAATTCAGAATTTCGACGAAATTGCTTCGCATTTGCTTTAGACAATTCTTATTTTGGACAACTGTTTTGGACTGCACTGCTTGAAAAATGACGTCATAGGGCCTCCAAGAAAGAAAACTGCCCCGTGCCTTGCGCATTCTCTCGGCGGCCCCATTGACATATATTCATCTGGACTGCTGGCTTGGCGTCAAAAAGCGTGCTCCAAGATGGCCGAAAGTATGAGAGTGTTTGCTTACGAAGTCGGCTGCTGATCAATATTGATGACTATATTGAAGAGCCAGTGATGTCGCAATACTCTCATATTCGTCAGCATTCGTGACTTTTAATTGATCACGCAAGCGTCAAGTCAAAAAGCATCGTCATGACCATTTCAACCATGCACGTACTCTAAAGTCTAATCTTGTACATTTGAATGAAAAAAGGGACACTAATTGAAGTTGTCATAAAATTGCTAGAAAACATCAAGACCTCGTGTTTAAAATAAAACTTAAAAACAACAGCAGGGACTAAATCAAACGTAAAGCTAGAATTATATAAATTCTTGACTACCTTCAGTGCCACACGGTTTTTATGTGTAGAATAAGTTTTATATTTTCAAGATTTCTCACGCCAAGCGACTGCTTTAACAGTAAAAGGTTGAAAGCTTACCTTTTTTACGACTTTCAAAATCTTTGGAGCGCCGGGCATGCTTTGTTTTGCTTTTTTCGCCGAAGAGATGCACAAGCATGTCGAAGAATCAAATAATTATGCAATTTCATATTAAAATGGCGCCGATTTCTTTTGGTCGTGTCACCCCAGGCTCTTATTGGTCACAAGCAATGGTCACAAGAAACCATTGAACGGTCCCAAACCAGGTCCCAACTTTTCACGCTCAAAATGATACAGCGTTGTTTTCATGATTAATATCAAATTTTGATATGACGTCATCTTTATGAGTCAATGGTTAACAGCATATGGTTAATATACTTAACACGTGCAAAAATGAAAACACACAAGGAAAATGCCCAAAGTACTATTATTCCTCACTGGCCCTACAAGGATCAAACCAGTAATAAGAGTGAAATACTTCATTCATCTTCATAATACACAAAATATAATCCACTGTACAATATGTACATGCATAAAATGGGTTTCATATAATTTGTACACCTCCTCTTTAGTGGACAAGTATGTATCATATTAAATCAGTACAGCATAGCAGTATCATTCAGATCATACAACATATGGTCTAGCTCCCTACATGGTCCACAAAACGTCGCATTTTTTTCAACGTAAGTCCTGTTACAACGCTGACAGAGTCTTCGTGAAGTTCGGATATCCTCGTTGATGCGTCGGACATCGTCAGGTACGACGACCAGTTCCGAATGTCGAGACGTCATCGGAACGTTGAAACGCTGTAGTAAGCTACTTGATTGGCTCTTCGCTGCTCTAGAGTAAGGTGGGGGGTCTACATAAACAGGGGTGTCGTTGGACCTTTGAGTCTCACTCAGACCGCGGAGGTAGTTATTAGAATACGACGAGGTACGTTGAGGTACACTTGAGTTCATTTTGAGATCTCGAGTGATATTTGGATTCATTTTGGGATCCCGGCTAGGCGGCATGTTGTCATAAATTGAGCAACGGCGTACATCGCGTAGACTCCTCGAGTTTGGCAAAACCGTACTAGTCGATAGCATTTGCTCCACCGGAAGACTACGTACGGGAACGAAGGAAGTCGACACGTGTGTTACCGTCGTATTTCGATCTCGAGGCGACTCTAAATTTAATCGCTCAAAGCTGTTACTCAAACCGTTTGCCTTACCGTAATGCACAGGACTGTAGCAAAGGGTGTCTGGCTTGATTTTCTGCGTGCAGTTCATTTCATCACTTACTGGGCGAGATTTCCCAACAGCAGAGTTAAAACTACGAGAACTCGTTCGGTGAGGTACTGAAGCTGACGTAGTTTCAGGGGGGTGCGAATAAGCATTTCTTCGAGATGGCGAAGGTGACTTACTTTCAGGGGGATAAGAATAGTTGTCTCTTTGAGATTTTGATTCCTCACGGAGCGAGTAATTATCTTTCCTAGACCTTAAGGGGGACGCGTTCTCCGGGGAATGTGAGTAAGTATTTCTTCGAGATATTAAAGGCGATTTTGATTCTGAAGAATACGGGTGGCTGTTGAGGTACAGCTCGTTGATAGATCGGCTCGACATTGGAACAACTTCGTTGACCTGTACACGATCTTTCACTGAAGATCTCGAAAGCGTTCCCTGTGATATGGACAAACATGCATTTCAAATTGTATTTACAATTCAAAGTACAAAATAGTACAAACTATGGCTACGTGCACACGAAGGCCGTTTTCAAGCGTTTCCAAAAACGTTTGTGTTTCGTTTATCGTTTCAACGCTTAGTTAGCACTTTCCAAGGGAAAATACTTTCAGTATATAAAATTAGCTGCAGCCCCTGTCCTAAGTTGTTAGTGTTTGCATCTGTTTTCGCGTGAAAACACAAATGAAAACGCTCAAAAACGTTACCGTGTGCATATGACCTATAGACTGATTGGGAAACTCGAGGAAGTCGAACGCTCCTAAAACGAGCTATGATTTTGGCTATGTACAGCGCTGAAATATATAACATGAAAGGTAACTTCAGATCAAAAAGTGAGCCAAAAATTTCGGTACATGAAGCTTTCTTGGGCGTCATTGTCAATCCCCGAAACGCGCAGTCACCCTATAATGGCGAGAATGGGCCACTGTGTTGGCCATAGACATAGGGTTTTCGCGTATTTTTTTCCTGCTTTAACCGATGTAATATTTATGATGTTCATTTAAGTGATATTGATGATATCAATAAGATTTTCATTAAGTATTTCAAATATTTATATTGATGGAGATGGTAAAATTAGATTAAGAAAACTAGCACGGGACTCTGAGTCCCGTTCGCACTCTTGCCACTTGGCCTGGTCCAATAAAATTGACCGCGCGTCGGGAGGACAAAAAACCATGCCCAAGAAAGCTTCATGAACCGTCACTTTTGGCTTCACTTTTACACTGCTCAACTGACTGAAGTTGACCTTGCATGTTATATAGTTCATTGATGTGTAGGCTGCTGCGAAAAACCGTTGTCTTTTCGGTTCATGAATATGAAACATGTATTACAATCGAACGCTTTTACTTAATGACGATCATTGTTCAAAAATTGGAAAATTTTCCGTGAGCTTTAGACATCAGCAAATATTGAGCAATAACTTTGAAGAACAATAACTTTCAGAACTGTTATATTTCACACAAAGCATGTGCACTTACGTGTACTGTCGGCACGTTCTTGATTTCCCTCAAAACTTGTTGATCTCTTTCTTTCTGATTGTTGATTAACTTCTCTTTCTCTTGTTGTGAAAATTCCAAACTCGTGCTTTTCCTTTCATTAATTTGTCGATGCAGGTTGCGAGACCGCTCTAAGCAAATGCTGTGTTTCTTTTTTAGTTTAGCAACGAGATCTTGACTCTGGTTCGACGACTTGTCTAAGGCGATGCGAAATCGAGCTGCGAAAATACGACAAAACTTATGTAACATTGCAATGAAGCTCTATGAGTGAATATGTAGCTCCCAGACCATATAGAGTATACCATATCCTACAATGCTGGAATGGATTCTCTGATTCAAATCCCGCTCAGACGAAAAATTTCCCAAAACAACTTTTCCTTGACAAGTGGACTCGCAATGCAGTGTTCACGACGAACGAGTCAACAACTTTTCTTGACGGTCTCTTACACTTAACGCCGGTTTGCACTATCAAAGTTTCTGTGATCAAAGTAGGAAATTTTCACAAGGAAATTCTACGTTCTGAAAAATTTGGAAGAAATATCAGTGAAGTAGTTCAGTGTTGAGCACTGTATTAGTTTCCTTGAATAATTTTAGCAAATCTTTGAAAACTTAGGATTTACCTATCCGAAATTTCCACTTTGATCAGAGAAATTTGGCAGTGTAAACCGGGCGTTACACAAGTTACCTTACTGGGGCTGGTTCTATAAAACTCTTGACTATACGTCTTAACAGCGACTTCGGTTTGAAGGCATGTACGTTAGCTATGGGACCTTATAAATCATTGGATATAAACGTTTTGTTGGGAAGATATATTACATCTGTATCTTTAAAATGCTTTAAAGAATCCAAATGCTAAAGGTTCCAAAACCTGACATATGCACTTAAACTAAAACGGTTCTATTAGCGAATGAGTTTTGAGTTCGTACGCAATGTTTTATATTTTTATTGTAAATAGCTCGTAACCACAGAATGTAAACGGTGTCGCTATCTATAAAATATAAAATAAGGGGGCACTTTCAAAATTTCTTCCTCTGAATTTGAACATCAAAAGGATAATAACGAAAGAAAAGCCTTTCAACTTACTTGCTGCGTTTGTTGCTAAAGAGAGCGACAATGCCAGATCCGCTTTCTCCATCTCTTGTGAACTGCGCAAGAGACTTTCAGCTTCGTCAATCATGTTGTCCAATTTTACTTGAAAATCGCTTGCTACAAGGTGTTAAAAAGTTTTGATCAGATCAGACTAGAGAAACTTTAACACTCAAACCAGGCTCACACGAAACTTAGCAAAAAATGAGGCAGTGTTTTTCCAACACGAAATAAGGGCCGTAAATAGATACGACTAGGCCTTTCCCGATTGCGCTGAGCACTTTTTGAGCAATTTTTTCAGTTTGGAGCACTATTTTGCATGTTGAGCAGCATTGAGCACTTTTTCGTACTATGGACAACATTAGAAATATTTCACATTTCGAGCGAGTTTCGAGCAACAAATCTCTCTCATTGATCAGCAGGAACGCAATTTCTGT
>JAODVQ020291528.1:0-12461 GCA_025400075.2 Phenganax stokvisi
CTGAACATACACTTTTCCCAGGACCACAGGTGAGAGAGACAATGGTAGAGTGTTTCTTTCCTCCAGTACAGTCATCACCATCAGTATAGTTCAACTGTATGTGTGGGTACTCCCCTCCTACATACACTGGTGGACCCTTCATTTTACCTAGATTCTGTATTGAGACAGAGAGAGACCGAGAAAAATCGAGAAAGAAGGTTTAGTAAGGACTACATAAGTTCGATATTTAAATATTGAGTGGAGTAAAATGAATTGTTTTTGTAGAGAGGTTCCCTTCGTTTGGAGTGTTACAGTGTATGTAGTACATAACAAGAGAGATTTTTCTAGTCGTGATTGCCTTTATGGAGAGTTAAGTAAGACTAAAAGTTGGATAGGAGAGATGGATAAAAGGGGACCTACTAGCTAAACCATCCATATGAACAGACTCACTATTTGTT
The DNA here is from genome assembly GCA_025400075.2 of Phenganax stokvisi. Taxonomy (NCBI): domain Eukaryota; kingdom Metazoa; phylum Cnidaria; class Anthozoa; order Malacalcyonacea; family Clavulariidae; genus Phenganax; species Phenganax stokvisi. Next base: position 438 of record JAODVQ020291528.1, read on the forward strand.
CCTTTGAAGATTTATGCCAGCAGATACCAGCAGGAGATGAACAGTGAGGACCAGGAGAAAATGGGTTGAGATTGCGACACACTCCCAAATCAAATGATCCACCATGTCCTAGTATCAGCCCCTATAATAATAGATGATCATCACTAAACCAACTTCACCAACAGCTCTATAGTATACAGTTGAATTAAATGAAGTATAGCAATAGCATGGTACAAGTGGTACAAAATTGCATTCTTTCACTGTATCCCATAGGTTTAAATTTAAATCTACGCACTTCCTTTAATAACTGCAAATATTTGTTCTAAGCCTAAGCCCAGGCACAAGACATACATAGGCTGGCAGTGAAAAAAGCTAAAAATGTCAACAACAAAGTGTTTTACTGATGTACGTACATACGTATATAAGTTGTACTCACACTCCAGGTGGTGCCGAGGAGACTGTCCAGATCATATGTGTACCCGGTGGAGTCCTTTGCCCCGCACACCTCGTGACCGTCACAGAACAATGAACTCTTCCAGACGAAACGCAGCACGCAGTCCTTGTCCGACACAAACACAGGACCCTCTGTACCATCATGCCATTTACACACTAGACTGACTACAGCTGACCAATGAGATACACCACTACAGTGTTCCCCGGTATCATAAACCACTTCGAACATATGTGGAGAATGGGAGACTATTACAATCTTATGTCGTGCTGCAACCAATACTTCCTTCACTTTCCCTTCCTCACGGCATATTCCCACATTGGTACCACAGCCGTCTGGTGGGTTAGTCATGGTACCACACAGTCTGAGGTGGTACGTGATATCGGAGTTTGGAACAGAGACTTTGTGAGAAGCCACGTGTTTGAATTGGTATCTGGAGTTACCGAGAGGGTCATTGAACGTGCAGACATTGTCTGAGAATTTGGTGTTGAATATTTCTTCAGGGCAAGCTAGAGCTGTGGGCCAGGTGAAGGTGTAGCTGCAGTCTGTATCATCCAATACTGCCTGTATCACTCCCTATTAGACATTCATAACATCAGAGGAGGAGAGGGTTATATGTATTATGCACATTACTAAACTTAAAGGAAGTGTGGCAGTTTATAAAGACTACATCTAGTACACAAGTGGAACAAAATTGCATTCTTTCTTTGTATCCCCCATTGTTCTTGATTCATTTCGTTCTATCTTAAGTAACATTTCTAAATTAGCAGTTACTGCTACAATCCCTTTAACACTTGACACAAGCTATACATTTTACATCACATAAGTATACTATTGCATAGGATAACTTTATGCCAAGTTGTTACGTAGAGGTTACATCATACTCAGATCCAATTCTGATCTGAAGGTGTCCTTATCAAAGAGGTTCCATAGCATTCAGAACTCTGAGGTTGTCCTTATAAAAGAGGTTCCACTGTAATTATTGTAAGAGTACTAACAGAGTTGACTTCTCTGTCGCAGGAGAGGATGAGAGTAGACGTCCATTTCTTATCTCCTTTACATTTGTCACCATTGGTGTACTCTAACACTACTCCCAGTGCTCCTTTCATTACAGTCGGTGGTGAAGCAGCCTCTCCTAGACTGATCGCTTTCCTGCATATGTGTTAGAAATATGTCAGTGACAATAAATCGTGTAATGTTAGGCCTTAAAAGGATTTTTGCCACTCGTGTGAGTGACTTAAATTACATACATGCAAGAATTTAGCATTTACAGGCATATAACATGCGTGAGGCTTAAGCCTGGTTCACAATACGATGCTGGGAGCGAGCGTGCCGGGCAGAGCACTAGCCAACCGCAGCGCTGATGACACTGACGACACAGGGAATAGAACTTTTTTCTATTCCCAGCATAGGATGTTCGTCCCCAGTGTCATGAGCGCTGCAACGTAAGACTGTTCACAATTACGCAACGCTCAGTAACGCTGGAGCCCAGCGTCGTATTGTGAATCCGCCTTTATGCGTGCACTGATGGTGGCGAAAATTAAACGCGCGTTGCAAAAAAAATCTAACACACAGTAACTATGACACCTTAGTAGCTATATAATTTATCTAGTGACTTATACACTAGACAAAAATCTATAATTACACCAAACATTTCGACATTGAGCCACTATTATAAGGAAACTTATAGCTAATAAAATTAGTCTTAGTCGACTAAGAATTATTCCTACTGTAGTGATAGACTATAACAATAGACACACTTACCCATCAACCATAAGACAAGCAGCAGCTCCGTACGGACAGACACGAGCGACATTCGGTACGACCTGGTTATCTTTCGACAGAGGACCACACACAGATAGATATGCCGTTCCACGGTCAGGCAGAGATACAGGAGACATCTTCATTGAAGGCAAACTCCCTAACCCCGTGTATCCTGGTACAAAACACTCCACTGATGACGCAGACTTTCTCGGGCAAGCCTTTGGTGTATGAATGTTAAATGTATACTCGCAAGCTTCTTCAGGTAAAACTTCCAAATAGCCAGACTCGGGAGATGTTCGGTTGCAGACAAAAGTCAAAACGGCCCTGCGGGGAGCGTTGGCATGGTGACAGAAGTCCCCATTGTGGTACTCCACACGAAGCTCCTCCCCCACTAGCTGCACACTATTGTTGATCCGTCCGAGAATGAATGATTTCCCAGTGTCCACCCGAGTCTGACATGCCCCGATAGGATTTTTATAATCCTCCCCCACCTTCCCGCACTCTATTTGGTGCCCGCCAAGACCTACGGTATAGTTGTACTGTATCCCGCTCTCTAGGAAGATAGCGGAGAGAGTAGGGCCGAGTTTATGGAGGTCGAAGGTTTGGTGGGTCACCGGGTTAGTGATGTTCCAACCAGAGGGGTTCACCATGTCAAGAGGACAGGCGTACTGGGTGAGCCAGTCTATGTTAGTGATACAGCTTGTGTCATTACTGTCTCTCTCCAGTGGTACACCCTAGAGGTAGAAGAATAGAATGAACATAATCTCACAGATTTTAGAACGTAGATCCTGTATAAAGTGCATACAGGGAAACTAATAATATGAACACCAGTCATACACACTAAGCATAAAGAGGAGGAGGCGCGGAATCCTAAAAATGGAGTTAGTAATTTAGTTCCTCACACTATATGGCATTAGACAATTTTATAGTGCTCACTTTGATGAGGTACATATAACAACTGTAAAAGAATTATTGACGTTATACTAAGCATGCATCCAAGATTGTGGCAAATGGTAAATTAATATTAAGCATGAATGTAAGATTTAGGTTAACGGTAAATGATGAATGTACACAAATCATGTACTAGAGACTCACTAGAGAGAGTATACATACACATAGAATGTACACTAGAGACTCACTAGAGAAGCTCCCTTCTCGCACTGGAAGAAGATATTAACAGTCCTACTGCGTCCACTGCTAGTACACTTTGCTCCATTGTAGTAAGAGAGTCTCAATACTCCAGTTACCTCCTCTACTATATCCCCCATTATATACCCCATCACCTCACCCTCCTCCGACCCTGAGGTAGGGTACCTGCATGCCCCCATTCCAGTCTGTTGTGGACAGCGAGGAACTGATTCCAAATCCAGTCCACTATAATGTATAGAGAAAGTAAGAGAGAACGAGAGAATAGGTTAATTACATATGTGTATATTGTACAACCTTTGATAATAAAACCTCTCCTTATTGACATTGTATATACAATGTATACCATTCTTTTCTCAATGGATTTTGTACCTGAACAAACTCAACTGAACATGAGGTGAGCACTGACCTATGAATTCAGGTTTTTGTGTTCTACACTCACCTCATATTGTCTTGGCTATACCTTCAAGTAACATAACACAAAACTTGGTATAAAATCTTTGTAAGTATGTATAAGAGTATCCGCCACATTACACCAGTATTAGTGAGATACGTACGTATAGCCTTTTCATACTATATGTTACATATATATACATAATGTACATTATATTACTGTATTTATGTATTGTATACCTGCATCCTCCTAATACAATATTGTAGTCACTTGACGTAGTGACTTTGTAGTTCTTATAACGGAGTAGAGGTCGAAGGTCATATCGTCCTCCGCCAGCCACACACTCTAGTTCTTGATGAGGACAGGCCAGCAGTGTAGGCCACTCAAATGAATACTCACAATCCAACTCCTATACAGTACACAAGTATAATTATTACAATTTGCCTCAATTGAATAATATCCAATATACTAATGGATGGTGCAAAAAGGACAGAGACAAGATAGGGATGGATTCCAGCACGCCTACGTAAGTCCAACATATGAATTTGACATTTTCACACCAGCTCGCTGGCATTAGCTAATACAAGCTGGATAAATAGAACTTATATGTGTATATACATACGTGTATATGTAATGTAGGCAAAAAAGCAAGTATTGTAGTTGTATTATAGAGACCTGAATATAGCGAGGAGTCCCAGCCAGAACACTTTTATCACACTCAAAATTGATCAGAGTCGAACGATTCTTCCCATTCGAGTTACACTTCTCTCCTCCACCCAGTCTCAAACTGAGAGATCCATCAAAGTACTGAAGAAGACGAGAGGAAGACAGTCCGCTGACTCTCTGGTGACTTTCGTAACTCTGACAGACTGAGGCATTCTGTGATGATCCGTGACAGGTGTAGTTGAGTCCTCCACACAGTGATATATCCCACTTGTACTTCTCATCTACAATATAGGAAAAATGATCATACACATATACATAGTGCACATATGTACGTATTATACAATAGAACCTCCGAACAAAGGATACTTTGGTGCCAACAGTTTTGTCCTTACTAGGGAGTTTGTCCTTATCTCAGAGGTTAAACGTACATACACAATAAGGTTTGCTGTAGACCCGGATTAGTTGCCTCACGCTAATGCGATCGGGTGTACGTGCATACATCCAAAAGTAACGCAGGACATACAGTGGTAATTACCCAGACTAACTAAGTCACTCACCATCACTAGTCACAGTGAAGTGATTCTGGAGGTCAGCTAGAGGTGAAAGGTCATAGACCCAGCCTGATTCAGGATCGGACACTGAGCAGGATGAGGAGTGAGAGGGATGAATCGGACAGGCTCCCGGAGTCTCCCAGGTGAAGGAGTACTCACAGGGATTAGCTTCATCTCCTCCTGATTGGAATTTTGGTCCCGCCTGGAGAAGGAGGAGGAGAGGGAGAGGGGTGGAGGTGGAGGAGGATGAAGAGGAGGAGAGAGAAATGTATGTATAAAAGCAAATACAAGGGGAATAAGAGAACATGTCCATTCTATATAGAGTGGTTTCAAATTGTAGAACATTACATTGAGTAGTCCGATGTGGAAGAATGTCCCATTGGGCAGGGTTTCACAGTAATAGTTCAGTGTATATGTTCAAAACTCACCTCTGGTCCAGCTGAAGGATTACAGATAAACTCCACTCTAGTATAAACCATCTTACACAATCCGTGAGTCACTTCAGTTGAGTATGACAGCACCACGCGGTTCTTCCCCTCATCGCCACTCTCTCCTGTCACCTTGAATGATACACTACTGGCCGAACCAAGATCAGTATATTCAGTCCTAGTACCACTGGTCTTAGCTCTACACACAGCTGATAGCGGGCTGCAGCCGGCCACCTTATTGAGAGCCTGACAGAGGTTAATATAATATACAGAACCATCAGGTCCCTCGGCTTGCCAGTTACCAACTGATTTAGTAAGCTCTGAGAAATCATAGGTGTGTCCCTTGTCAAAGTGTATGCATTCGGTTGCTCTGAATGACGGTGGACAGGCGTGTTTAGTGTGTAGTTCCACGGCATATTGACAGTGGTTGACTTCGTCTATAGAGGCTATTGTCGGCTTGTGAGCTTGACTATCACACATCAGTAAGACTGTAGTATTACGAATTGCGCCGTTACTGCACGGATCACCATGGCTATATTGAAGAAATAGAGTACCATCCGAGTATGTTAGCGTCGAGCTAGCTTCTCCCAGAAGTCTCTCATGACCGGAAAACTTCTGACAGGCACCAGAGTTTTTACTTTTGTCATGGCAAGAGAAATTAAGCGGCTTGCAGACAGACACATCGTAGTGATAACCTTTAGAATCAAACGAGAATGGAGTTGAGGAAAGAGATGTTACATTAAACAGATAGCCTGTGGATTCGTGGGTCACGGCACAGTTGTCTCCTTCGTGGATACCCAGTGGACAGGCTGCCATCGTGGTCCAGTGAAACTCGTAAAAACGATCATTTGTGACGGCCACAAACACGGGAGGAGTAGTGAAATCACCAGTCTTACACACATAGTGCATTAGAGCTACTGGACCACTATCAGTCTTACTACCACTAGAATTACCTCTCACTGTCAATACATTCTTATCTACACTAGAGAGAGAGGCAGTGTTTTGGAGGTCGAATGTTCCAATGCATTTCGTACTACCGTCTTTGTTGATCTGACACACACTGCACCCAACGCAGCCCGATTTAGGGGCAACCCTATCATTACAGTAATCAGCCGCAGATCGAGTATCCTCGGTGACAAAGAGCTGCCCGCACGGGTTCACCATGTAGCATTCAGTATCCTCTTCTTCGTCTAGAGCCACCCAGTTCTTCTCACTCTCTCCGACTAGCGGTGCAAAGTTGTACTCGTTTCCGTTGAGCTCGAAATGGCAATCCTGTGTCCCTGCAGTCTCGGTGCCACAAGCTAATGGTGTCGACCATTCAAACTCATACAAGCAGTTATCTTCACTGAGAAATCGTAGCTGATCGGTACTTGAATCCTCCTTCACTTCCTCCGGGCAGACAAAGTTGATAATTGACGTTCTGTGAAAGTTTGAGTGGCACGAATCACCCATATCGTACGTTAGAGAGAGAGCTCCGTCTACGTAGCGGAGTTTTCCCTCCCCTTTACCCAGAGATCGGCATACTCCGTGACTCTGAGGGTCGACCTGAACTACGCGGACACCGCTCGTATCAAGAATACCACACTGCGAATTAACCCTGTCCCCACTACATAACTGTACGGCGTAGGTGTAGTTGTGATTGTCGGGGGAAGTCCCGTTGATTTGGACCACCGAATTGGAGAGTCCGGTGAGGTCAAAGTTGAGTCCGCTAGCAGAGGTCAGAGTGCAACCGGTACTCTGGATGGTGTTGACACCACAGGCGTGGTAGGTGCGCCAGGTGACCATGATGAGACAGAGTCTATCGTCTAGGTATGATATAGTGGGCCCCAGATTCTACAGAGGTTGAAATAAAGCTATGTAGGCTTATTGTATGCATGCTAGAAGAGTGTTTAATACTGTTGGCTCACATATATACACCTATAGTAAGCTAATGGATATACGTAATAATGATATTCATGGAATACCACAACTACTTCTTAGTACCAGCCTAAATTCCAGTGGATGTGGATGATAATATACATACGTATATATTGGTGTTGTTGTATTGAGTCAATTTAGTACTCATATTTGTTAGCCATTGCAGCATCTGACCATACATCTCATGCAACAATTGCTAAATGTACTCCAACACACAATTGTAGTAAATTACGCCATTAAAAACTGAAATCAACTCCCCTTCCCACTCCCTTCTTCTCAAAACTGGAATTGACTCTCTGAAATTAACTGTTCCTCTCCCTCTTTACTTCTCTCTCCTCATCTCTCCATTACGTATGCACACTAGTATACCTGGTTGTCAGTAGGACACTGGTAGATGACTCTGACCTTCCTTTTACTACTACAACCATCAGCACTACCACCCAAATATTCTACCGTCGGGAAATCACTCTCAATCCTAAGATGGGTCGTCGTCCTGTCAATTGATGCCAGTTTCAAAGGCAGCGACACTGCTCCCAGATTGAAATTCGGGTCGGCGTGGATTAAACAGGCCATCGACCCATTGCACTGGGGATAGGTAACACTCTGGATCGGACGGCAAACTCCGACAAGGAATCTAGCCTCCTTACTCTCAGCGTGAGTCACCTCATAGCCAGAGCTCTGAATCAGATTCGAGAGATCAATCATTTTTGCCTTGACTCCGTCGTCCTCATATGATTGAATAGAGTAGCATTTAGTCTCGGAGGAGGCGGTGGCAAGGGAGGAATCCTTCTTACAGGCAGCCGAGGTGACCCACAGTATCTCTATGGTGTGGTCAGCAGGATCACCTACTACTACCTCTGGTACTCCCTGTATGTCAGATATAGAGAGGGTGAATGTTAACATGATTAAATTGGTGTAGAAACATCAACACAAGGCAAATGTATCATTGCCATCATCAAAGGCAAATCAACTGTATACAGGACAATCCTTTCCAAAGAAAAGAATTGCCCTGGATGGGACTCGAACCAACTGAGCTACCAGGGGCAGTCAGTCGGTAGTGGGCCCAAGTCTACAACACAACGCAACACAAAGTAAGGCAAAGAGGGATTCACGTGAATAGAAACTGGTGACAAGACAAAAAATACTAGAGAGAGAAGTGCACATATATAGTCTATTTGGGCACTGAAGTGCATACTTCTATTCAAAGGTACTATGAACCAGGTGGTAAAATCTTTCAACAAAGCCTTTTGCATATGTAAGTGCTGTGTACAGTTAACTTTACAAACTTATTAAGAACGCTACATACAACTTTAAGTTCATGTCAGTGTATTACACTGCACATGAAGTTAAGGGTGGTTGTATATAGTATATACTTACCAAGCTCCTCCCGCAGACAAGGGTGACAGTAACGTTTCCATGTCCAAAGACATTGCTACTATCATCGCTATAGGTATAGTACACTTTGGTTTTTCTATCACTGTAACTATATTGACAGCTTGCTGTTCATATGAGAGAAGGGGAGAAGAGAGAGAGAATTCAAAGATTTAAAAACCTGAAAATGTACTGTAATTTAGTTATTTTCCCAAGAATGAGCAGGGAAGTACTTAGTTTGCAGGGTGAATTTCAGAGTTTTCATGGCAGTAGTAATACCAGTATATACAAAGTTATAGGGTTCAGGGGTACATTTAGGAGGGGGTCATTCGAGAGGTAGTAGTACATTACGTATAGCCGGCCATTGCCTGCCATTGTAGGCCCTTTACTGACAAACACACTGTTTAACTAACTGGCAAAAAGGTAAAGTATAAATTGTATAATAGATAAGACGATTAAACCTGCAGTGGAGGAGAAAACTATTGTGGGTCAAAGTTCATTCTCTCTTATTCTTTCTCCTCAGACTATGCTGCTTGACATTTATCAGTTACTTACGTATGTAGGTTGAACCTCAAACATGCCAAACTTGCAAACCCTTCATAGATTACCATAATTAAAATATACCTACCTACATTACCATGTACTGTACATTGTATACATGTACGTCTTATGGATATTGTTACAATGCCTTGAAAAGCCATTTATACACGATGCACCTGAATCTCCAGTGGTAATTGAAACCAATTCCTATTACAATCGCTATTGTCAGGTACTTTCACGTTGCGATCCCCTAGTGTATTTTCAACCCACGAATAGCAAACATTATAGCTATTTTATGTTTCCCATTCTATGACATACTTCAAGCAGAGCCCCCTTTACAAGAGTATTGCCTAGATGTCTGTAGGTACCAAGTGTAGTTTGTTTGTGCACATTACAGAAGTGATAAAAGTGAAAGCAAATATAATAGGAATGCATCAGAAAATTTGAGGGGGTAAGGGATGGTTTGTATACACATATATGATCGAAATGTACTTCATATATACACATCATTGTCTTTGGTCAGAGTTTTTCAAATGGGGCTAGTTCCCCTGACACAGACCAAAAAAACCCAGGAACCTACCGGTAGTTCCTAGACTGTAGTATCTATCAAGAAGTTGAGAGTAACAGAGACTGCTGTCCTGACAGTGTCCAGATGGTCCACTGTATTCCACTGAACCACATAGACTGAGGTTGAAAAATCTCGGTTCTCTGACACCTAGTTCTGACTCTCTGAAATATACCAGATCCCAGGTCCTGTAGTGGAGGAGGATAATGAGATTAGAGATACTGTTCAGTAGCTATATGTATGAGAGTGAGTGTGCGTGAGTGAGTGTGTGAGTGTGTGAGTGTGTGAGTGTGTGTGTGTGTGTGTGAGTGAGTGTGTGAGTGAGTGTGTGTGTGAGTGAGTGTGTGAGTAAGTGAAGAGCTGAAAACCGCGTGAGTTAAAAATCACTATGTAGTTCAATGTGGTCTATAGCCACTCCCTCTCTCGTGCAAACTAAACAGCACAGCCTAATGATTCTACTACTATGCCGTATCTTAACCGGAGCTATAGATGGAGGAGAGACTTACCCCTGCAGTGGAGAGAGGTCAAGACTATCCTGAGGTTTTGGACACGAGGACGCCGGGCAATCGTGGCGCTCCTCGGCACCCGTCAATTGAGCTACCAACTGACAGAACACGACACCGGCGAGGATCAATGTCGGCCAATTCATATCCCTATCACACAGCCACCGAGATCGAGAAAAACATCCACAATCAATGACCTGGCTTCTCGCGCTGCGCTTTTACTCTAAACAGGTCATGTGATTCTCATGTGGAGAAAATGAGGTCAAAGTTTATATTTTGCATCATGCGCATGCGTGTTATCTCGTTAACGCGCGTGCGCACATAAAACCTCCTATAAGCAAGCTATCTTATCTAGAGACCTAGGCACCATGCTACAAGCACTGAACCGTTCTTAAAAACAAAGAAGAGAAGACTGAATGCATAAAATTGCATATTGACACACTAAAGGAATAAGAAAAAATGAAATTGTACTAAGCAATAAAACACACAAAATAATAAAAGAATAAAGGGATTAAAACACTACAAAAGTGTTTAACTGTGAGTCCTAAAAAGTCCTTTAATTATTTAATAAAGAATAGTACAATGTCTGATGGTATTGCTCTGATCCTCTTTCCTGAGCGTTTCCACAGAGCTCTTGCCCTGCTACGTATTTGCAGGTAGCGTCTGTACTCTCCTGTTGCAGGAATCTTTTTGCCTATCCTTCTCTCTCCTCTGTCTTGAGAATCTGGGTCTATCTCTTCAAGAGTCATGTCTCCAGGAACTTGGTCTATCTGTTCATGAACTCTGCTCACAACTTGCTTTACTTCTTTGGTCATTGCTTCAGTCTCTGGATTCTATATAGAGAGTTGGATATATAGTACAGGGAAGAACAGTATAAATATCCATGACTTCTGTCATAGCTGGTGGATATAAAGAGTTCCCCTTGGTGGCTGGCATCCTTCATTCCTGGACAAAATATCCGGATGAAGGGCACAGGAAAAACTCTCTATATTCTCCTTTGCTATTACACGTAAACATATATTATGCATTAACGGAGTGCAGGCCACATGTACGTAATTAGGCCTACACATGCTCTGTGGTTTTCTTTCAGATGTACAACCTAAGGTAATGTTAACGATTAACATGAATAATTAATGAGCCAGTAAAACAAGGGAGGAAAAATCGTTTATTATCCTTGAGGTACTAGTAATCACCCTGTACAATATTAGACAAAACTAAATTTTGATGTTGAACCCCCTTAAAAATAATCTTTCTACCCTGCTTTAAGGCTGAAATTTTTGACAAAAAAAGCAAGTATAATATACTAAGTAGTATTATGTGTTGTACTAACCTGTGTGGGTAGCTCCTGAACAGAGGTGTCCTCTGAATTCTTATGAAGCTCATTACAAATGTTGGGGAACTGGTTGGCTGAGGCCACATCTAATGCTGTCCTACCCTCCTATAATGTTGTGAAATACAGAATTATTGCATTAACATAAAGCAGGCCAAGTAGTTAGCTAGATAAAGAAGGGACATGCTGGAGCCAATCTGGAGAAAACCCTTATGTAGCTTTTGGTTCGTAGCTATGTCGTACACTTACAGTATTTCTGATGAGATGGTCAGCTCCATGTTCTCTGAGGATCTTCACTGTTTCCAGATGACCTCCTTTACTGGCAAACATCAGAGCTGTGTATCCAGTACTCTGTCAAGTAAGAGAGAATTGTGTAATAGTTGTTGGTTGGACTGTTGGACTCAACTGATTGCTGGAGG
>JAODVQ020291855.1:0-12460 GCA_025400075.2 Phenganax stokvisi
CAAAAGTGCACCGCACACTAGGGTTTTCTGTTTACGCCAACAGCCACGAATGACATTTTGCTAAGCGCTTAACTCTAGTGTGCGACTGTGCGCCGGGCTTTAAAAAAGGGTGAGCAGGCAATCAAACTTTTGGCACCGGTCGCTGTGCACCGAATATTAAATTTCACCAACTGATTTGTATATAGCACGACTGGAGCACTAATTTGTCTGTCTCATATCACTACAGCAGAAAATCACGGAGTTACACGATAGTTAAAAATTGTTAGTTGAAATTTTCATCTAAAGGGTAGTAACACGCCTAATACTAAAAATCAATACAAAAAACCTTTTGCTTAAGCTCGTGTCATGATCGTCAGTTCGTCATGGGCTTTCTAACGCATGGAAAACCAATTTATTTTCAAATGCAGGCAATCAAAAATGCAAATGGAAGATTTCAAGCGATTTGGGAATACCTTTCTTTGTTTAAAACTGTACCATTTGTAATCGATACTATTTTCACGATATCGATAATATACAATCAGTTTCAAAAGTATATGGGACAAATACAGTCTCCCACGATAAAACTTGCTATGTTGGATGTTGTAGCTATTTTTCCCAATCTACCTCCGCCGCCCCAGTCAATGTTGTTTTAGAATATGAATAACATACCGCACATGCAATGTAGCCAAAAACGAATGCCCAACATTGATCAGGGGGCGCGGGGGAGAAAGAGTTGTATGAATACTAAGCGTTTGAGACATCTGTCCCAGGACTTTTGAAACTGATTGTAGTTACTTGTCACGTGTCACGAGGAAACAAGAATCAAGTGAAATTTTTGGATGCAAAAGGATAAAATAGGTTATGAATTATTTGTAACCTTTCCTGCGTTTTGGGTCAGATTTATTGCTTAAAATGGCAACCAGTGCCCACGAGAAAATCATTGGAGAAAATAGAATTTTATCGAACAATGGTATCGAGTAAAAAGTAACCAGTATCGTATCGACTAGAGAGCTTAAGCTTCGCGTTCAACGTCACACAGCAGGCGAAAAAAAATAGCAACTAAAACGACAGTTAGGCAAATTAAGGTAGTTAGTTCTGTCAGCACAGGATGTTAACATAAAAGTGTTTGACAGAAAATGGAAAATGCAAAAAGAAAAGAAGCGAAGATACTCTGGGAAGAAAAAAGGACTCTGCCATTTGTTTAAACGTGAAGCTTAAACCCCCTATTGCCAGTGTTGCCCACGACTAGTTTTGACTAACAATTCAGGGACCGCGGAGCATGTTCTAGGTTGGAGGGGGCCCGGTAACGAATGCCAAAGTGGAAAACTCCTAGGGTTGTGTGAGGGCATGGTCTTCCGTGAAAACGTTTTAAACCTGAGGCTTTGCAGAGTACCGAAAAAAGAAACAAACCCAGTAGTTGCGTTTAAACCGTTTCTACAATTCTGATAAAAAAATCCATTGTACCACTCTTTTTCTGACCATGGATACTAATCTAACTTTTAAATATGAACCAATTTTCATATCAAAGAGCAAACGCAAATGTTTGAAGACTTATCATTCTTGGGGGGGGGGGCTTCAGTCCCCACTCCTTGCAATTCTAAACCAATGAATACTTGGTAATTTTTGGCGGTAGTAACATGAGAATAGTATCATTAGAAAGCGCAAAAATGAGAGCGGGAAATTTAATATTCGCCACACGGCTAGCCTAGCGCTGTCTGTAAAAGTTTGCTCAACCTTTTTTTGATGAAGCGATTTCAGAGCAACCCCATGCGCCGACTTGACTCAATTTTTAGCAACGGTCTCAAAAATTACGTTAATATTCTAGGCATAAAGCTTCAAACACGCTGACCATAACCCTGAGCCCGCATGAAGAATGTATTCATGACGATGGAACAAGACTTCCACCAAAAACGGACGAACTTATTAAATTTACAAAAATACTCCAAGAGTTTTTGTTGGAAAATGACATAAAGTCGGAAAATATTTCAATATTAGATTTAGATAGGAGAATTTATTTATTGAAGTCTTTTATAACGGAAAAAGAAAAGTGGCTGAAAGACAATGCACCACTGTATGCTGAAACGAGGGGTGACAAATCTTCGTACACTTCCCAAAAAGTTGCAAAAATCTTCTAAAAAATCCCCAAATCCCTTAGATTCTCGCAAAACATCCAAAAAATCTGGGACAATTGTCTAAATCGCTTAAAATTTTCGCAAAAAAATTTAAAAATCCCAAGACAACGTAGGAAGATTTTTTATTCCCAAAAATCTTCGTACGCATTTTCTCAGAGTAATTTACCCCTGCCGCTGAAACATACATTTAGGGCCTGTTCATATGGGCTAAAGTTATCCCGGTTAGTGGCAAATTTGCAAACGAGATCTCGCCTTATTAACAAATAGTACGAAAATCTAGGTTGCGTTCATATGAGACGAAACGTTTTCCCGCTTACCGAGATCCCGCTTGTTGAAAGGCGAGATCTCGGTTGGCGGGATAAAATTCTCCACATATAAACGCAATTTCCCGCCTACCGGGGTAATTTTCTGTGTAGTCAACAACATTTTAACATGTGATTTAACACAATGGCTGGCGTAGATTTCACAGCCGAAAACTTTCCCCGGTAAGCGGAAACACGTTTCGCCATATGAACATAACAAAAGTAATTGGCTGGTCGAAAAGTTTCCTCGCCAACCGGAATAACTTTGGCCCATATGAACAGGCCCTTAGACTACGTTCACACTACGTGCCAGTGTCCCAGGAAATTTGTCCCCCGGGTAGAATTTTCTAAGGAAATTTGGCCCCCTGGGGATCATATTTCCTTGGAAATTTGGCCCCCACTTCGGAAACTTGTCCCCTCCGGAAAATCCAAGATACCAATGTAACTGTAAGCTAGGAAATTCCTAAGTTTCTAATAAGACAAAGTTCTCAAACATGTTTGAGAATTTGCATTATACAAATACATTCACGTAGATAAAAACACTGGCAGGATTTGTGATGACTGCATATTATCGATGATTTCACGCTTTGATGTGTCATGCGTTGGCGAAAATGACTCACAAAAGGATTAGCTATGACAGGTGTGACAATGCAGTGAGTTAAGAAAGAATATTTTGTTGAAATGGATGTTTCATTGAAGCACTTCCCAATTCCGAAGCACCTAAATATCACAAATGCCTATATGACTCACTTAAAGTTGCGAATTAAGCCAATATCCAGACTGTGTGACTGTGTGCTGCGAAAAATAAGGAATGGCTTTGCCAGTCATGTGCTCTACTTTGCTAAGAACTCAAAAAAATTGATGTTTTATCATGTCTTTTCCCTTGCTTTTTAAATATTTTGGCAGATGCGTGATATTAAACAGTTGTTTCTAAATCCCAGCAATTTGTAGTGTCTGATAAATAACAATGTTTAATTGATAAAAAAAACAACTCGATATTAATACATTTAAATACTGTCAAGGACGTTTTTGAGAAGCCTACACACAGATCTAATGCGATTGGCTGTAGGCTAATTCACTAGAAACTTTGGGAGGGCATATTTCCGAGGGGGGGAGGCAAATTTCCTCGTAAACATGGTCCCGGGAGGTCAAATTTCTTAGGAAATACGGTCCGGCATGGGATTTTGGGGGGGGGGGCAAATTTCCTGCAACACTATAGTACGGTTAGAAAACGACACAAAAAGTCGCAATGACCGTCGCGTTCACATCATGCCGGTACAAAATTGTTTGAAAACGTCACTTTTACCGTTACAATTTGAGCACGGTTTCCAAACAGTTCGAGATGAAAACGGAACGCTTTGCGACATTGTGTGAACACCGATACCGTCTATATTTTGACGCTTAAGTACTCAGACTTAGTTTGGAACATAATTTCGAAAACAAATATGGCTAACTTAGTTCATCTGCTGATGTTTGGAAAGGTTTTGGTAAGCGCTGGCGCTAAAATTTTGGCAAGTGTGAACGCTTGCGAAGCCGTATCGAAAATCTAACCGGAATGGTGTGAACTGATCCGAAAGGTTGCGTCATTATTTCATTCTGGCCGATATTCCGGCAAAGTGCGCACGTAGTCTTAATTGAGCTGATAAGAGAACAAAGGTTATAAATAACTTCATTGAATTACAAAGTTTCGAAATATAACTCCATCTTCAGAAAGAGTGGCAAAGAATGACGAACATGGAGTTATCATACTCCGAAACGTTGTAAATAGATCAGTTATTTATAGCTTGTGTGACTGTTATCAGTTCAAATATACATTTCTAATAGTGAGGCGCAGACACAGTTCGCTTACATCATTTCTAAAAAATATGCTGAAATAATAGAACAAAGGAGCAAGGATTAATCTGTTAAGTAGTCATTAGTCATGCGCATTTAACACGCACGTGAACGTTTAAATTCTTCAAAGTTTTGAACTTTTTAAAAATACACAAACAAATAGGCAAGGTAATTATTCAAAACTTAATTCTAAAATTCTTCTTGGGTTAGTTTAAAAGATAAGTTTTATCACAATTGACACTTTAACGTATCACAACGTGGAACTTGGAAACCAGCCATGCATTTTGCAGTCTGTAATTCCACGATGGCATTTTTTTCAACCGTACTTACAAATTTTGTATTATAAAAGACCACATGACTTTGCAATGAAATTAAAATTTATACTCTCAGTCTGCGTTTTGTTTTGAATCATATTCTCAGTGAAAATGCTTTGTCTATTTGGAATTTGTTCTTTACAATTTATTTGTGCCTGCAGAATCTATGGAATTAAGTTCCGTTGTTATAGTCTCTAAACCCTCTTTCTTCATGAATTAAAGTGGCCAATTGATAAAACATTGCAACTTGCAAGTGTTTACCTCATAAATGAGTGCACGCTGTTCAACATCGTTTCCTAGCTTCTACATCTCTTTAACTATGGTTGTGTTGAAAAGTGCGTTGTTTTTCTTCCTTTGTGGATTCTTAATAGTCGAAAGCAAATATATTGATATGAGTTTTCCGTACGAAAACAACATGATCAATTTTCCTGGGCTGTTACCATTTAACCTAACCGTATTTAACAACGGCAGTTTCCAGGATGCTCCGTTTGCTATTGTTTTTGATATGAAACTAAGCGAACACACGGGGACGCATATTGATGCCCCTGTGCACTTTGGTGAAAGTCCAAGTGATTATCACAGAAGAGCAACGGTCGATGAGATTCCACCTGAAAATTTGATTGGTGAAGCAATTGTAATAAACATCACAGAACAAGCGCTAAAAAACCTTGATTACGAACTGACTGTTGAAGATCTTAAGAGCTGGGAAAGTAAACATGGAAAAATTCCTGATGGAAGTATTCTGTTTGTTTTGACTGGCCGAGGAAAGTACTGGGGAGATTTTGAGAAATACATGGGAGTAACAAATACCAGCAAACCAAATGAATTTCACTGGCCAGGTGAGGCATCTACGTAGAAGAAAATAATTGTAGAATTGTCATAGTTTTATCTCACGTTACTAACAGGCAGTAAATACAAGGCCAAGATGAACTTTGCGACTTTAAATTTTAATTTTAGTGCACCACTCGACAGATCTCTGAAAATGATAATGTAACTGTTTAAAAATTTTTTTGTTTCTCTGCTTTGACCCTGAGGTACTTCAGTTTCTTTGATGAATAAATGTCCAGCATCTACATGATTCGTGCAATATAACTACTCAAAAAATGCCTTGTTACCATCTTCCTCAAATAAAAATGAGAAAATGTGAAAAAGAAACATCAGAATTGTTGATTTCAACAGTCAGATTCCACATAATCACAATAAAACGTTTTCTTTTAGGTCATTAGGCATGCAATGAGTAACGTAAACTCCTAGGGCCAGTTGTATAAAAACGTGGTTAAAGTTAACTATATAGTTAAGTACGAATATCAACCAACCTGAATGGCATATTCAAGATTTAACTACTTTTTAACTACAAAATCGTAGTTAAAACGTACTTAAAAGTTTTATACAACCGGCCCCTGACATTTACTTGTCAATGTCGAATATCGTATATAACAAGACTGCCAAAACACAATTATGTAATTGAAATTATACCATTTCGAAAATTCTTTCAATTAATGCTACAAAAAAATTTCAGCTCAGGGGGAATTTCAGCAGCTTTTAATTAAACTAAATTGATGCGAATATGTAAAATTCACGTTAACAAACTATATTGTGGATTTCCGGCAATAATTTAGTTATACTTGCAACATTATATGAGTGCATGCTGGACTGTACTAATTTTGTTCAATAACGCTGTAAAACTTCGTACATCGTAGGTTTTCACAGAGATGCAGCTCAGTGGCTGGCTGATAATCGTAAAATCAAAGGTGTTGGTTTCGATTCTCGTTCACTTGACTATGCCCCGAGTACAGAATATTGGGCTCATCGAATTTTGCTGGAAAACAATATCTGGGGTCTTGAAAGTGTCGCTAACATTGAAAAGCTGCCAGTGAAAGGTGCTCGAGTGTACGTGATGCCGATGAAAATCAAGGGAGGAAGTGGAGGTCCAGCTCGCATATTTGCTCAGATAGATCCATCTGGAGGAAGCTCTCATTACACAATCAACAGTCTTGTTCTTTTCATCTCCATTACTTTGTGTATGATGATCTAACCGTGGCACTTAGTGACAGCGGTCTTGTCTAAAAAATTCTGTACTTTCAAGTTGCAAGTGAACAAATATTACAATGAATGATAGTACTTAAAATAAATGATGTCTCCACTGATTCTCTGACAGGTACTTGTTTTATTTAAATTCTCGGTCCCTGTTTCATCTTTCCTACAGTGTTTTAGCCTACACAATATGGCGGATCTCTATAACAACAATTCTAAGAGTAAAGTATTGTGAAACACGCAGGAAAACCCGCTGGTCAAACGTAACAAAATGTGAATAGGTTCATATTGAGCCAACGCTCACAATTTGTAAGCAATTTATCAAGGAGCATATTACTCTAAATAAGTGCACAAAACAAAACTATCTCGCCATTTTTTTTGTACGATTGTCTAACTTTTACTTTATTTTTTTTTTCACGAGTTTTTAAATTCTTTATGATCACTCCCTAAACTTGTCATGATTTTCTAACTTTTTTCCCAGATTTTGTGATTTTTCGATGTTTTTTTATGAGTTTTGTTCTTATTTTATAATTTTTTACAAGTTTTCTACGATTTTGACTGTTTTGATTTTTCTGGAAGAAGCTCTCGTTACCCAATCAACAGTTTTGTTCTTTTCATCTCCATACATTGATGCTCATATCTCATGACTTTTTCGAGTTTTCTTCGATTTTCGATCTTTTGAACAACTCTGATTATTTCGGTTTTTTCTTTATCATCATGATGTTGTCGTGATTTCTCTGAAAGTTTATATTTGATTTAAATAAATGAACTGCCCTTAGTAGTTCATGTGACAGTAATCTTGACGTTACTTAAGTTTTGCTCATTGTTTACAACTAAAAAAATAAGTAAATAAAATTTGCATTGTATAAACAAACTGACTAATTTCTCTTGAATAACAAGCGAAGGCTATGGGGCTTTAAATAGTAAGTAAATATCGTCATCAATCACCAGTTTAGGCTAAAAAGTGTGACCTCTAAAAGAGCTAGACATGTTGTTTACATGTGACGTACAAAAATTTCGCGCGTTAGAGTTAAAAATATAGGTCTGCTACGTGCATTTGCACTCAGTTGTTAATTAAGACAGACTCCGCCTCGATTTTATTAACACAATTCCAAAGCATTGTGAGTCCCAAGTTCACAGGAACGATCGAGTTGTTAACCTATATAACTGTTTTCATTACACGATTGTATTCCTTGATGTTGTGATCCCTGCAAAAGATTTTCATTAGGGTTGCTAGATTGACTGAATTAGTTAGGGAGACACTGTCATGTGTGGACCTTTATTTTTTTGTTTTGGTTTTTTGTTATTTTCTTTTTGACTTTACAAACGACAATGTTTGGCTCATTTATTCAGGCAATCTGGCAACCCTTCTCTTCAAAACTAATTTACCATCTAGTTCAATTATATGGTATTTAGAACGTCGATATGTATATTGTACAAGATTATACGCGAACAAGTTTCAACTGCTTTGATCACAATTGTCGTGAATGGCAAGTGTGCGTGCTAAGTGCGTTATTGCGCGCTAGGCTTCCAATGTCACTATGCCGACGAATGGCGTGTGCACTAATTAGTGACGAATGCAACCATGACGCAATTAATGGGCCCAACTGAATTGATTATGATGTAATCAGTGGAATTTACCCAAGTATTTTCACTGTCAAGACGTGCGAAACGCTGTTATTTGACCCTGAATGTGTTTCACTTGGAGAATTTTACACATTTGCGCCAGCGATGTTTGGCAAATGCCTGCTGGACCCGCCACCTTGAAGACGCATGCGTTTGAAAGAGCTGCGTCCGATGGCGAAGCTTCCCAAATTGACAATTGTCAATTGTTGCTAGTGAGTGAAAGTGCTAGTTAGAAACTTTACAGTTTTGGTATCGGAATGACATTTGAAGCTATATTTTATGGGCGATATTGAGTATACAATGGACAACTTTGGCGGTTTTGCGATAAGTGGAAACACGTGGCTCACTAGGCCAGTTGGGTCGGCGTTGGTTCATGGGTAAGGTATTCTCAAATTCGAGTCTGCGTTTTACATCAGTCAGCGGTGTACTATAGTGATCCAGTCCATGTAAACTTACCGCTTAAAGTAAGTCAATAGAACGGTAAACGAAAGAAAAACTACAAAACAGACAATAATTTTAAAGTGGAGTGTTGTATTGTCTCTTCTGTGAAAAAAAAGTTAATATATTTTAAGGAATACTGCAGAGCAAAGAGTTTTTTTTTTGGAAATCCATTTGTCTGCTGATTAGGCTAAGCATAAGGTAGGTATGTCAAATTTATATAAGATATAAGCTATCAATATTTATTTAGATAAGTATTGTTCTTTGATATTGTTATACACCAAAACTAACGTAAAACAACCATCCCCGTGCACGCGACTGCGCCATCTTGTCTCCCTCCCTTTCATCACTCACATGTATACTACAGACATAAAGCCTATTAAAAATTATTTGGTCTGGTCAAAACAGTTTTTGTTGATATATGCGAAGAAGTCTAGGCCAGTTAAGTAATATATGCTATAACTATTGAGTATTTGGCACGAACTAAGTATATGAAGTAGTAGGTGTTTTGGGTCGTAACTTGGGTGTTCTGTTAAGGGCGGTGCAGGCAAATTTTGCCCAACGAGATAAATCAAAGAAATAAACCAGTTGGGCGTGGCCCAACTGCAAGTGGGTAGACATATACCGCCATTTATTCTAAATTTCTAAGGCTTCTGGATTTAAGCACACACGTGCTAAAAATAATTAAAAAATTCATATTCGCTATGGACTTTTAGAAAAAGTAAAATATGTCCTACAGTATCTTTCTTGCCCTACAAAAGTGTCTTTAGTTGTTAAATTTGCGCGACAAAACTCGAATATTGCAACATTGGGGGTACGATATCTCCCCCAAACCCCCAACAGAGTTGCTTTTGTCCTACACTACAGAGCTAGTGAGAATATTACCGTTGTTTTGTTCTCGGCAAAGTTATTGTTATTAATGACAGGAGTCTTGGCAAAATAAACTACAAAGATGTTTTTGACATTACGCTGATTTGTATAAACATTTGGCCGTGAATTGTTGTTAATGCATTTATTTTTAAATTTTTTATCCCTAATTACAAATTGATAAAAATAGATCTAAATTCACTTATCTTATGGTATTTTGCATCGGTCTGATTTAGTGTCAGAGGAAAGACTAAATCAATTGTACAGTAGAGGGTGTGCCAAAATCATCTACGTTTAGAATTTGAGCGCTTAACGACAGAGCTGAACGCAATGAAGCATAAATATCGACAAGGTGCATTTCCTTGTAAATTGTGCGATTTTCTGCCTTAAGCTTGGCGCACACTAAAGCTATTCGCTCAGCAACGTGTCATTCGTGGCTGTTGGCGTAAGCAGATAACCCTAGTGTGCGGTGCACTTTGGTAAGTTTTCAGTCGTGACGCGTAAGACAAACACGAGTGACTGAAAACTTACAAAAGTTCACTGCACACTAGGTTTTTCTGCTTACGCCAACAGCCACGAATGACATTTTGCAAAGCACATAGCTCTAGTGTGCGCCGGGCTTTAGGAATTCAAAACAAATTAGAAAAGTAGAAAATTTTATGAAAAATGTGAAAATTCAAAGTATTCCTGCGTGGGAACAAACTGAGCGTTAAGGCATTCAAATTCTAACAATTGCTTGTTATCGTTGATTGCAGTAGTTTTTGTTTTTTGGGACACCCTTTATAGTATTTTATGCGCATTGGAAGAAGGCATTGTTTTTTTGCCATTGGTTCCCCTATTTTGAAGGATGACATCGATAACCTTGAACTCATTTATTGTCGAATAGTAATCTGATATCCAGCTGACATAGACTATCTTATACTTTCCACAGGCCCCTGAACGCCGAAGACTGCAGCGGTTTTTCTCCTTTTGGCGTATGTGATCAAGTAGATTGACTGACGAGCTCGAGTGCATTGGTGAAATTGTTGGATCATGCATAATCGTTTTCCAATCGTATCGAATCAATAGGCTCTATGAGTAAGAATTACCATTAGGCCCGGTTTACACTGTCAAAGTTTCCGTGATCAAAGTGGAAATTTCGGATAGGTAAATCCAAAGTTTTCAAGGATATGCAAAAATATTTAAGGGAACTAATTTCCTTGTGAAAAATCCCTTCTTTGATCACAGAAACTTTGATAGTGTAAACCAGCCTTTAAATATGAGTTTGCAACAGAAAGCTACCATGCAAAAATCTTGTCAAAGTTACTTTCGCTTTTGTTTCGTGTACAAACACCAACTTCAGAAGCCAAGGTTCACCATTATTCTGATTTCTTATTTTTATTAATATCCAGATGACGTTTTCGATAAGATTGGAAGTAGAAATTTGAGAAAAGTAGAATGAAAGAGAAGATATAGGCCGAGAAAAGCCAGAGCAAAAATGTTGGGTAAACACAGTTCGTGTGAATGGCGTATTGAGTTTGCACAATGATACATACAAATTGAATCTAAATAATAGGAAAAAAAACAAAATATTATTTTCACAATGTAGAGTTGGGCGCGTTTCAAACGTCGCTCTACTACTGTTACGAGTGCGTTAAAAACGATCGATAATGAGCAGATTTAGCTGATTTTCGATTGTTTTTAATGCATTCGGTGTGGCAGTAGCGCAGGGGCGTAGCTAAGGGGGGCAAGGGGGGCCTTGGCCCCCCCAATCATTTGAGAACCACATTTTTAAAACGTTGAAAACCAGCTAGAAATTTGTTGGGGGGCATCTCACTTTGAAAATTGAAAATTTTCCGGAGTGAGCATGCCATCAGACCATTCTAAAATGTATTCGCCCCCCCCAAAAGTTAGGTCCTGGCTACGCCACTGTATATCAGCTCACAGCAACCTTTGTTTGGTATCAACAGAAAGCTAACGGTGCACGAATATTGAAATTTTAAAATTTACACTGGACCGAATTGAAATTTCATAATATTTTAAAGAGAGGAAAAGAGGGACCCATTCCAGAGCTCAGTTTAATCAAAATCGTAAAGTTTTCAAAATTTCTAACCGTGTTGTTATGCTCGCAAAGCAACTTTTTTCAGCAGATGCATCGATTAATAATATCTGCGAGAAATTTGGTACGATTTGTGGCAGACTTGGCAAATTTGAAAATTTTAGTATGAGTGCAACCGAAAACTTTTTAATTTTTCAAAACATGTTATTATGATGTAAACATAACTTTTTTCGGGCCAATGTTCGACTTCTTTATGTTTGCGAGAAATACGGAACGGTTTGGGACATGATGGCAAGTTTCGAAAAATTGAAAACCTGAGCAACAACGGACTTCCATATGACTGCAATTTGTAATTTCTGAACTGACGACTATTAGAAAACCGTGGTTAAATGGACTCACTTGTTCTTTTCCAGTGAATTCAAAGGTAATTTCGTTCATGGAGTTCCTTATTTGTACGGAATTAGATACGCTTGGATCAACATGAGGCAGGAGGATGTTATATTCAGGTAGTTCAACCTTATCAAACTTGTACTCTCGCCATCTCTTAGCTATCTCATCTGCAAGTTCTTTGGAGCGTTTAGTACCAGCTACATGAGGTCTCTTTGAAAAATACCTGAAACGAAATACACTTACATACATCAGCACTACTCTGGTTTAATAAAACGAAATGTGATTACTATGGACTGGTTTAGGAGACTCATTCTCGTCGAGTTTCATTCGTCGCATTTTTGTGAAATTCGACGACGGTGGTACGTCTGAATCAGGCATAAGGCATAATTGAGTATCCACAAGGGCGCAAATCCTTGGGGGGGGGGATGGAGGGGACATGTCCCCCCCACTTTTTTGGAAGAGGGGGATGAATATGGTGTTATCCCCCCACTTTTTAATAATAAACTT
>JAODVQ020291962.1:0-12459 GCA_025400075.2 Phenganax stokvisi
CATATTACCTTCAAATAAGGACAGGATTGGCGACAAAAATCTTGTAGATTTTTCATCCATCTTCTTGCACCGCCATGTCGTATGCACACGTGTCAAATACTAATTTATTCCAGATCTTTCCAGATTAATTTTCTGAGATTTGAAAAGATCTTTGGATCTGGAGATCTTTGGATTTGGATCTTCCAGATTAATTTATTGAAGAGATCTTTGTAAAAAAATTTACCGCAAAATTAAATACTCACTTCAAATTCTCTTTCTTCGCTCGTGTGACTTTCATATTATTTCCAGTTTAATGCACCAGAAGTCAGGCTTCTCGCTGATATAATTTAGAAAAGAGAAAACCATCTTTTCATTAGTTTATTTGAAGTTATTTGGAGAACATTAAGTAATCGCTAAACAAAATCCTCCATCTTGCATTTTTGTCGTTTTTCCCCTCGCAACAAAGCGGAGCAACGTGATTGTGAGAGTTTTGATCAGTGGTTTTGATTGGCTGAGACATTTGATCAACAATGTCTTAATTATATTGACAAATCAAGCAATCTTATCGATTAGGTTATAAATTCATTCATTGACTCACTATGAATTTACAGATGAACTAAACAATAGTTTTAAATGTGGACATGATATGGCATGAATATCTTATATGCTATGATATCTGTAAACAAACGCGAAATAAATCATGGTTACAAACAAATTCTGCTGCATGAAATTTGTATACTTTATGTACAATAGAAAATAGTAATAAATTTTTCACAAAACTGTTTCATCAAAATTTTGTTTTTTTGAATACTAACGTGGTTCTGAGTGGACAACTGGTGATGCAACGGTACAAGAAAGATCACTGGGACATTACTTCATCCAAAGCCATGTGGACCATAGGAAAAACTTCCATGAACATGTGGCAGTATGTAGGGTGAACTGTGGCTAAACAATGGTAAACTATGGTCTTTTTGGAGTATGTGAAGACCACTGACCATTGCAGGGGATAAGAGTGTGGACCCCACATGAATATGAGATGACAGAAATGGCAAACTATGGTCTTTTTGGAGTACATGAGGACCACTGACCATTGCTGGAGATAATAGGGGAACATGAGTGTCGTGATGAGCCATGAAGGGTAGCGTGCGATCAATCTGAGGCGTATGATAGGCATCTGTGAATCTAGGTGACAGGAGATGGTGAAAGTTTCCACCGGCCAAGTGAGGAGGGGTGTGATCAATTTGAGGTGCATGTTGAGGAGTGTCTATGAAGGAAGGTGATAATAAAGGGCCATTATGTACAGCTGGACTTGCCAGGAATGGAGCAGCAGGTTCAATTTGTGGTGTATGTAAATGATCCACAAATCCTGGGATCAAAAAATGACTATGATGCATGTTAGGGTGAGCTATGAAAGGTGGGGAGTGGTCAATCTGAGGTGAATGGTGGGGTTCAACATACCCAGGCATATACAAAGGACCTGCATGGATATTCGGATGAGCCATCAAGGGTGGGGCATGATCTGAATGTCTTTGTAAATCATCAATATGAGAAGGAGAGAGTAGGGGGTGAAACTCTTGATGTGTGATGTAGGGTGGGGTAGGGTCAGAGTGAACACGATCCATACCTTCTATATGAGAAGGTGAAAGTATCAGGTGACCTTGGTTCTGTGCAATGTAAGGTAAAGTGGTGTCCACATAGGGTCGATGAGTTCCTTCAATATGAGTTGGGGGTAACAAGGGATGAAACTGATGCTGAGCCATAAAAGGAGGTGTCATGTCCATACGTGGTCGTACAGGATGCTCAATGTGAACTGGGAATAGCATATGATGAAACTGATGCATTGCTAAAAGAGGTGGGGTTGAATCACCAATAGGGCGTGCAAGATGCTCCACATGAGCTGGCTCCAACAGTGGATGGAACTGAGTATGTGCCAAAAGAGGTCGATCAAAATCATGAATAAGAGGTGTGTTTGAGTACTCCACATGTGCTGGTGCAATCCTTGGAAGTCCACTACTTAAATGAGGCAGTTCCAGATGTTGTGGCAGAATTCCAGGGTCCATATGGACTGGGGCTAGAGGGTATTGTAGCTGAGGTCTAGCCATCAGTGGCAGATCAGGGTGGCTGGAGGGAAGTATAGTGGGTTCACTCTCAACTGGTGCAAAGGCAATATTTGAAAATGGATTCATCATGTAGGGTGCTTGATGGTGACCTAGAACAGCAGTAGGATCAGCTTGGATAGGAGAGATTAACGGTTGTGTTTGAGGATGAAATAATAGTGGTAATTTAGGATCTTTGATTGGTGTCCCAACGGGTTCTGCTTGCATTGGTAACATGGCTGGTCCAAATGCACTCAATGACGTTTGAGGGATCAAATAACCTTTTGGAGGCTCTAGAAAGAAAAAGTGTTTTGTTTTCTTTATACTACCAGAGGATTCTTCACACTTATTTCAACAACAATGTTGTGCCATTGATCACAATTCTCACCTTTTTTCTTGTCTCCTCCTGCTCCACCTCCCTCCTTTCCACCAGCTCCACCTCCTGCTGCTCCACCCCCTTGTCCTCCAACTCCACCTCCCGCTGCTCCACTGCCTTGTCCAGCTGCTCCACCACCTTGCCCTCCAACACCACCTCCTGCTGCTCCACCCCCTTGTCCTCCCGATCCACCTCCTGTTGCTCCACCACCTTGTCCTCCACTTTCTTCAGCTCCACCCCCTTGTCCTCCCGATCCACCTCCTGCTGCTCCACCACCTTGTCCTCCACTTTCTGCAGCTCCACCCCCTTGTCCTCCACTTCCTGCAGCTCCACCCCCTTGTCCTCCCGATCCACCTCCTGCTGCTCCACCCCCTTGTCCTCCCGATCCACCTCCTCTTGCTCCACCACCTTGTCCTCCACTTCCTGCAGCTCCACCCCCTTGTCCTTTTGATCCACCTCCTGTTGCTTCACTACCTTGACCATCAACACCACCTCCTGCTGCTCCACCCCCTTGTCCTCCACTTCCACCTCCACCACTATTTCCAGCACTACTAGAACTACCACCTAACCCACCATTCCCTCCAGAACTACTAGAACCACCTTCCTTATCTCCTGGAGCAACACCAACACCACCAGCTACATTATTACCTGCATTAGCACCAGCTTGGCCTGATGAACTGCCAGCCCCAACACCTTTATTACTCCCAGCATTCTTACCAGTGGAACTGCTCTGAGAAGAGCCCGAGTTTTTTCCACCTGTATTCAATCTATTGTCACTCTGATCAGCCTGGTCATTGTTTAGTGCCACGTCATTCTTCAACTTCCCACTCTTAGTCACAGTTGGGTCAGACTGCTGAAGCCTTCGAGCTCGAGTTCCTGAAAAAATATTTCAACAATTGTTTCACAAAACTAAAGATCACTTCACTATGTTAAGAGTAAATATATCTCTTTACCTTCACAGATTTTTCCAGCTAGAACCGAACTCAAAGTTTCAAGGCCATCATAACTTGAAGTAAAGACATGACTCTTGATTGGTAATGATGCAATTGTATTCAAAGTGTTCTCTATAGCTCCATCTCCTATACTAACTGTAAATATCTCGACACCTTGGTCTTTCAACTTCTTACTGGCTTTTTCTACACTTCGAGTTGATTTACCAGCAGCTATAACAACTATAGTGGATAGTCTTTCATGTGAAGAAAATATCGAGTGCCAGAATTCATTGCTCATATCCAAAGCATCATTCAGATTTCCTCCAACATCAGGAGATGATGTTTCATCAATTGCTTTTGTTAAAAGATTAGCATCGATAAACGGATGAAGGTCAAATGAGACATGAGCTGAAGAGCCATACGTTATGAGTCCAACTCCCACTCCGTTGAAATTCACTTGGAATGAATTGGACAGGCGTTTTATAAAATCAATACTTGAACGAAATTTTCCACGCTCTAGAAAATAAGGATCATGAAACCCACCCAAGAGAAAGCCAATGTTTAATTTCTCTGGACATATTGCTGCAAAGAAAAGAAAACAAGGAGCAAGTTAAAAATCAGTTACTCACTCATATCTTCCACACGAAATTCAAGGTGTATAAAAACAATTGAAGTGGTACACAACTGACATTACTGAAACGTTGGCATTTAAGGAACTCACCGCTATTTATTTTATTCGTTTTTACTTTAAACGCACGAACCGTTACGAGAGACTCCTTGTACAAGTGAAGCAAAACAAATGCAATTAACCAGTAGTAAAACACATGGCTTAATACCATATTCTCTTTACCATTTTTAAGCAAAGCTTAGAACGTAGGATATCACATTTTAGACATCAAAATCACAGCATGTTTTTTGATTAGTTCTTTGCGTGGAGGGATGAAAGAGTAGCCATTTGTGAAAATGTTTCAACCTGTTCGGTTCTCTCAAGCGGAAATTTTAGAGCATAACTTTTGACAATAATTGTTTAGAATATCTTAAGTTTTTATTTTATTTTATTGAACTAATAGTTTAAGAAATTATCTTTAAAAAAGTGAAGTTCTAACGTTGAAAGTTCCACGTGAAATTTTACTGCTGTACCTATGATGTCACTTGTATAGAAAAATATTTATTTTAGGATTAAAGTTATTATACAAAATATATGCATATGAAACAGTGAGATTTATAAAATAAGAGTAATATGCTCTACATGTATTTATTTATATTATCATTGTATTTATTCAGAGATTATTTTATGTTAAATTTTGTCCCTAGCAATCTTACTTTAGTAACCCCTAATAACTCTTCAAGCAACTCTTGGCTTCCTCTGATCTCTGATTGGGACTGCGCGGTGAGAATTAGTGCAGGCCAGGCTGTCTACATTTGATAAGAACTTAACTGTACCAATTCACATTTTAACCTGTCTTTGACCTTGAATGTTTTAACCAGAATGAAGGCATCGCGGATTTCTTTTTTGATGAGTCAACGACAACCATCGGAGGCAGACCAGGAGGGGCTATACAAAAACATGATAAAGTTAAACATGATAAAGTTAGATGATTATATACTACTCTAGAAAGAAACATCATTCATGTTTGACATACCACCAGGTGAGTTGCCTTGAGAAGCAGTTGGATCTGAACCTGAATAACTAGGGCCTAGAACGCAAGAAGAAATTGTTATGGTACAAGATCGTTCCGTCAGGTAGTAACGATTGATCTAGTGTTACTTCGACCGAAAAGGATGTACTTGGAAGACATTTGTGGTGTTTGCTGAAGTCAAACTGCAAGCATTCCTCTCACTTGATAAATATGACTCACCCGGCGGTCCTTTTTTCTTCTGGGGTGATGGAAGTGCCGGAGGAGGTTCGGTTGGTTTCGGTTTTGGAGGAGTGTGAACCACAACTGGCTGAAGAGGTGGGTGAACTACTACTGGAACATGAACATGAGGAGGAGGGTGTAAGTGTACTAGTGCAGGGTGAAACACTGGAAGATGTGGGTGCATTACTGGGGGGTGTAATATAGGTGGATGCATAAATGGATGTGGAGACATTAGCGGAAGATGAGGATGTATCGGATGAGTAAAGGTGAGTGGGCGGTGGTACATAGTCGCTGGGGGGAAGAGTGGAGGAAATCCTGGATTGTGGGGTATAATATGAGGTGGCCAGTGATAGTTAATGTTCAGAGGGGATAGTGCAGGATTTGCTACTTGGTAAGGTAACCCTGGATGTCTGATAAGTGTGGGGGTTTGGATATTCCCTGGACCTACAAATACTGCAGGGTGAGTGGGGGGTACTAGACCTGGTAGTATGTTGGTTGTTGTAGGAGGGAATGTTCCTAAATGAGGAACTCCATGCCAAACCAGGGATGTGGGCCTCTCAGCAAATGTTACAAATGATGGGTAAGGTGGGAGGGGTGAGTGAAATGCGACCACAGAGGATGGGTTGGTTAGGCTAGAACAAACTGAAAGAAATTTCATATAAAAATAACATTCTTCAATATTCTTGCAAGACATGATCATGACGTGGTCTCACCAACTTGTCTTTTGCAAATACAATCATCTGAAAAGAAAATTTAATCAATATTTTTTCACTGTTTAGAATAATCACCTTTATTTGTGACTATTTAACTCACCAGGAATCTCGTCTTTCTTAAAAATATCTTTCAACGGACAGGAGTCTGAAAAAATAGATTATTGAAAAGAGATGACACAATATTTGTGACAAGAATTGAACCTTTAAGCATATTCTGTCTAATGCGAGATGATTTTACTCAATAAAGGTAGACTTGACTCACCCAGAGGACAACAAGCTGAACAACAAAGAGTAGAGATTGTACACTGATTAGATCCCATTCCTCTCTTAGCCAGACACTGTTGAGTCGCTCTTGATGTAGTCAAAGGAGATTTCTGACCTGAGGATACTGCCTCCTCAGCAGAAACCCGAGACACTTCAGTGATAGGCTGTTTTTGATTGACAGGCACATCATCAGTTATGATGGCCATATCATTAGAAGATGCATTTGGAGTCTCGGAAGAACCTCCTGGGGGCTCATCAGTAAGTAACTTTGCGATTTCCTTGGCTAAGGCATCTGTTGTTTTATCATCAGAAAGCAATTTGTCAATATTTGCCGACGACTTTGTGTCGTCATCGTTAAATAAGTCCGCAATTAATATACTCGACTCATTATCGGAATTATCTGGTATCTCTGACGTAGATATGACGTCGTTGTTCTCAGATGAGGCACTTGACTGATTGTTACTATTGTAAGATAATCTAGCATCACCAAATTTAGTCTTTTGTGAGTTCAAAGATTCATTAAATTTTACGTTATGTAATCCTGGTGACGTAGGTGTGACGTCATGTAATCCCGATGACATCGTTGTGACAACACGTGATGGTGCAGGAGTGACGACATTTACTGTTTTTTGTGATGAACGTTGATTTTTCTCGCTTCCTGAATCATTCACAAATATGTTGAGACCAGCTGTGGCTTTCTCCAACACTTTATCATCGTATAATGGGAGTTTTGACAAAGGAATGTGTTCAAATGGGTCAGGAAGTTTCTCCTTGGCTTGAAGTTTCGGATTCTCTACTTTCTTAGGATCCACGTATGCATGTAGTGTTCCTAGAATCGTCCAGCTTCGACCACCATTGGGAGAAGACGTACGAGCATCGGTCGGCTCTGCCTGACCATAGCTTTGCACTTCTTGTCTTAATCCTCCAGTAGTTTCCCGTGATGCACTGCGTACGAGATATTTACTCACGTGACGTAGTTTTTTTCTTGTTTTCAAAGTTTCTAATCTTCGTCCAAGAGCTTTCAACATTATTTTAAAGCCACGATGTCGCTTAATGTCTTCTGGCCTCAGCTCACGATTGCCTTTTATAATAACTAGCATTCTTGTCGCTGCATTTAAATCTTTTGTACGCTGATGTTTCGCACTCCATCTTCGTTGAACCTTCCTGCATTTTCGTGACAAATATCTTGACTTTTCTGTGCATGAGTTTCTGAGTATTTTAAAATCATTTCCATTATCATGAGTTCTTATCTGCAACTTTAAGGATCTCAAGTCAAGTTTTGCATTTAGAAAATCTTTTTGGAAAGAATCTCTCGTAGTTTTGGTTTTCGTCTTTGAAGCATTCCCTTGGCTTGTTTTGGCTAGAAATCGAAACTTTGAAGATTGAAAGTGACTTTGAAACAGAAATTATACAAGTGTATAGAACTTTTACATGGTTTAGTTTCTATTAAGGATACTTCAGGAAAAGCATTTTTTAATCAAAGTGTACTTTACCTCGTGTGGTAGAAATTGAGTAGAAAAGAATGAAGCAAGCGGACAAAACGCAATTGCAACATACTAGAAATTAAAAATTACTTCGATTCAATAACATATTACTAACTACTGCTTGTATGCAGATAGTTATGATTAAGAAAGAAACAATTGATATATCAGTTTTAAATCATAATACTTGTTTATTTATATCAATAAACATTAGCTTCACTTGTGTCAGTGTTTCTGTATATGATTAATTTTCTCAAAATTTAAATATTAGCCAAACATTGTACAATGATTACATTACTCACCCATGACAGGAGGATTCCTCACATGATCTGATGAAGATCTTGAACTAAGTTATGTTGAGCTAGCAACTATAAAATAACTTCATAACAAGAGGAATTACTTATATTGATGGCCGTGTTCAAATGCATTAGACAGGTACCGGTTGCCACTTTTGACAACCGTTAGATAACATTGTACACAAATGCAGGAATGTTTGATATCTGCTAGTTTAAACTGGAGAGATTACTGGTACACAATGTTCAGCATGTTAGTTTTAGTTGTATATCTCTGACAGCTGAGTCTAACACCACAGTTTTAGATTCAGCTGTCAGAGGTCACAGATACGATTCCAACTTTGGACAGATTAGTATTATTCGCATGATACTAGCATTTATCACTCAAAGTTTAATCATTCTCATTTATCTGGGCTAAAAGAAAACAGTCCAACCACAGTTAAATGATATTGTAGGGAATATATATTCAAAAATATGTTACTGAATTATTGTAAAAATATCACTATGATTGAGAAGGCTTGCCAGTAAATTTTTTTAGAACACATTTCATGGAATTTCATAAATTCTCGTTTGAAAACCAATCTTGATTACAGAATAAAAGTTTAGCCAAACTGTTACTTTGCAAACGGCTTTGTTCCGTGCTCATGATTCTTAACTCTTCACGCCTGCGAACACTTTTAGCTAAACCTACTTCACCCAGTCAGGGCTGCCCGCATTCCGAGTCTCTCTCTCAACAACAATGAATTCACAAGGATTGTATTTCCCGCCGTAATGTTCAAGAAGTTGTTCGATTGCTTTGTCTTCGATCTAAAATGAGATTCATCAAATTTAGAGAGCTTATCAGTCGAAAGCGCAAAACGTCTGAAGAAATCTCATGTTACTTAAGACAAACCTGAATCAATGACAATGGTTTCTTCATATTTCTATGGCAAAAACAGGGTAAAGTATGAGTTCTAACAATCACTCCAACAGATGAGGCACAAATAACTTATACCACCTTTCTCTGTTAGCAATCTCTTCCTTTTGCTCTTCTTGGATATGGTTAAACTTCAAACAAGAATCATCAGGAGGTGAACATGCTACATTATTATGTTGCCAAGCCCTAGAAAAAAGGAGAAATTGTCAATGAAAATCTTAAACAAAACATGAGTGTTTATAATAGTTGTTTAGCACCTGAATGTAGCATCATTTTTATCACCAGAGACAGGAGAAATGTCGACTTTCCGAGATTTCATTTTTATCTGGGGAACACTCGTACCCAGTCCTTGCTCTTCTTCAAGAAGTTCTCGGAATGACACAGAAGGTCTGGACGGAGAATTATTCCTGAAAAATATAGAAAACTATTACAAAATGTTCATATTTCATTCTTGCAATAGTTGTTTAGAGAGGTAACACAACAAAAGAGAATACCAAGGATTAATAACAATCGCAGAAGTATCGTTCGTTTCTTCTTGTGCAGAGTTGCTCTTGTGTACTTCTCGTCCCTCTGCAGATTGCTGCATTCTTTTGCGTTCTTTCTGAGAGAGTCGAGACTTGCCAGGACTAAAAATACAAAACTAATACTAGATCCTATGAAATATATTTATTCAACCAAACTACTTTCTCTCCTCTCTACCTTCTCCCATCTTTGCGAGATTTCCCAAGCTCTACTTTCTTCGCTGACTCTTCTTGTTCCATTATGGATCTTAAGTTTGAAGACTGAGGACTGAAACTAAACAAACCATCAAAATAACCGTGAAATAAAGATCGCATAAAACTAGGAAGTTGTTTAAAATAAAAAACAAACCTTGAATTACCCCAGGGAGGTTTTTCTTCACGATCACCCTTCAAAACAAAACATACAGAACATTAAAAATTATATTTCCCCATAGTAAACTTTATTTCATCAATCTCACGTTCTTCTCAGAAGGAACTGGGACAGAGTTTGATCTCTTCATTTCTTTCTTGAACGAACACCTATATTCTCGACAACAACCATTTGGTTGTTTCTGATACCATAACCCCGACTAAATAAAAACACATGAGAGTTAATATGACACTTCATTTGATATACAGTTCTACAATCAAATACCTCAAAGTCTTTATCCTTAGTACTCGAAAGCGAACTATCTGGGCAAACATCATCATCTTTATTCATGACCTCTGCAGGTAACGTCTGATTCAAGGCAAGTTTCTCTTCTGTTGGTTCACGCTAGAACCACAACAAAACTTTGTAAGATAAACATTTGATCAACTCCAATCATGGTAAGATTTGAACCCACAA
Organism: Phenganax stokvisi; assembly: GCA_025400075.2. Taxonomy (NCBI): domain Eukaryota; kingdom Metazoa; phylum Cnidaria; class Anthozoa; order Malacalcyonacea; family Clavulariidae; genus Phenganax; species Phenganax stokvisi. Next base: position 10,257 of record JAODVQ020291962.1, read on the forward strand.
TCTCTGCTAGTTTCCTGTAAACAACCTATATTTTTTATAAAACCATGCCAGGCAAATTTCAATGACAAACTTTATAAAACAAACTGGGTTATTCGTCATTTACATTACATACTATGCAAGTTCCATTCTCCAGCACTGCGCGGTCTTCAGTGACGTCACTTTCACTCGTCCTAGATCTCCTCTGTGAACGTGAACTCTTTCGTTTGCTCGGGCTTTCAGGCTGAGGAACTGGGATTGAGAGATGAACATCATTCGGAGTGATCACTCTCCACGACATACGAGGAATCTAAAAACATCTATGATAAGTCAGTACAATAAATCTAACTTATTGTACTGAAGAAACCTGTGACGTTTGGAAGCTACAATTCAACGTAGTCTGAGCAAAATGGCAAGGAGTAAACTGCATAATAGAAGAGCCTTAACTGGCTTTTTAGAGATGTATAAAGGTCAGTTCACACGGGCAATTTTCGATGCGATTTTTCTCGTGTTGAATGATGTGATAGAGTGGATAACTGGCGAGTATACTTGGTCCAACATATTTTGCTAATGCACTCGCCATTCAACCTACTCGGTTACATACACTACAAGGAGAAATATCGCGGCAAAATCGCCCGTATGAACTGGCCTTAAAGGAGACTTACCATTTGTCTATATGTTCTTGAGACCTGATCCACAATTTCTTCACTTAACAAATCCAGACTTCTGAGGAATAAGAATATATTAGTACATCCACTAATTAACTACAACTCACTGGATTGAACCACTATAAAATCATTTTTACAAAAGCATGCAGTGACACCTTATAAAACAAAGTAAAATGTTTGAAAAGTGCGAGTTTTGAAAGCAGTTACCTTGCTTCAAGTAGAGATGGCAAATTCAAGCATGTGAACTCCAGACAAACTTTCTTTAAATTCTCAGCGTTGTACAAACACGAAAACTCCAACATTTCAACCACGTTCTTCAATGTAACTACAAGATTTAATAAAAAACATTTCTTCAACAAAAGACATTGTTTGAATAGTGAAAACAAGAGTATTTATTAAATTTGTGTTAGGGGTGTGTCTCACTCATTGAAGCCAAAGTTTTCTCGCACATTTCTCGAAGTCTGATGATCCAAAGCTAAAAGAGATAGACGGTTACATAGCAGCTTGTGCTTTTGTAAGTTTTTCCAATTCATAGCCTCGCTGTGCCAAGCAGAACATTCACTAGCACCAAACACCTCAGACAGTTTATTCTACAATATCACTTATTCTTCTCACCTGGTCAGCTACAGTCAAAACTTTTCCAAGAAATTCCAAATCTTTACTTTCTATAAAGTAGACGAAAAGTAATCATAAACAAAGAAAACTGTAATCCAATAAGGATAATCTGCCTCTGACTTCTGTTTCTAAGGGCCAACTATATGGCTTGAGATCAACACATTATCATGATCAATGAAGATGAGGTATTGTGGTTCTATTCAGTAGTAATATTCACCTCGAACTGAAGGAGCATCATCTGTGTACAGAAACTCAATGACAACTTTGAGAACACGTGATGGTATAGGCATCTTGAGACGAGTGAAATCACTTGAGGACTGGAGAGTGAAATATGAAATGAATCCTTCAAACACTTTGAAGCATTAAATTATGAGTTTTTTCCAAATATGCATGAAGTTGATGGCTTGGTATGTGTACAATACAAATGAAAATTAATGCTATAATGATTACTTACTTCAATCCAGCCTGTTGTTAACATAATGGAAAAATACTCTAAAGAAAGCAGAGAACAAAACTCATTATACTTGTCAATAGAAATGAAGAAAGTATGAAAATAACAAGAGGAACTCATCTAGTAGTGTAAACATCAGCAATAAAGATAGCTGTATACAAAGACCTACCAAGACGTGAAACAAGAATACATTTATGACAGAATAATTCCACTCCATCTTCAGCTTCAATAACAACATCACAATATTCAAAACTAGATGAAATATAGAGTTCAAGTTTTCTCCTCTAAAGATGCTTGAAAAATATTGTACACTTACAGTTTGCTTCTATGAAAACATCTTCGTGGCACTCGGGTAATGGTTGAAGAATCTTGAAGGCTTAAAAACACAAATAATAAACAATAAGAAAATTTCGACAAGTTGGAGCCCTTATTGCTAAGTAGTTCTGATTGGTGCTAGTTGATCACAATGCAGACATGAAGAAAATATAATTCA
>JAODVQ020292072.1:0-12459 GCA_025400075.2 Phenganax stokvisi
TGTTGTAGGAGTATTGTTCTTGAATATACTTCAAGCATTCCTCCATAAACGGGGCCTTTTATGTCTACCCTGCCGCCTGCACAACTATTAAACTACAGAGAGTGGGGGAGGGGGACAGACTCACGTAGTAACTCGTAACCACACCAAGATGGCGCGGGTGGCAGTGAATGCAAATGTCGGGAGATGATAGTGTTTGCCACAAACACAATAGTTCAACTGATGCGACGTTACCGAGAAAAGTGTAAAAAGGTATGCACATGTATCGTGTTAGACAGCATTTTCTTCATCATGTAAAACTGTTTTTAGAAAGTTTGCTTAAAAAGTTGTGATTTGGGGCGTAAAATAAGTGACCGTTGCGCAGATTAGTCCTGTTCAATAAAAGAGATCGCCCTGAGCCTAGTGGTCAGTAAACATGTTACTTGTACTTTTCACTTAGTAATGATATTTGCTATCTTCACTCACCATGTTCAAAGTATCGATCGTCAAAAATGAAGGTCTCTTCGCTGGGGTGAGCGACATATGGATTAAAAAATCTAATGTTCCAAATCTCAATTGTTCTAAAATTGTTCTAAAACTAATTGTTCTAAAATGTTCTAAAACTAAATCTAAATCTAATGATTAACTAAATCTGATGTTGGCTTCGAAACGAGAACTTTTGAAAAAACGTACAAAAGGATGTTCGAAGTAGTTTAGTTCGAAACAAATAAGTTTGTTATTTTCCGCTACGAGCAGAAGGCTTTCATCAAATGTGTAGTCTCCTCTACAAAAAAACGCGTCTCAGCAAGCAAATGCGCAATTGCGGTAGCATAATGTAGCTTCAAATATTTCCGTTGCGTAAAACAGATCATTTTCGTATTCCGGTGTTTTTGCGTATAGAAACAAGTAATGCAACCGTTTTCCAGATAGTTCTTTGTGCGAATATGCAAGAGTGTGAAAAATCGTTGAGAGTCTGAGCATGCAACTGTGAACGCTTTTGATACTGGGGCGTTACTACTCAATCTATCGTATTCGGGCTGAAAGAACAGAAGGCTATACAAGTTCTAAAGTTCAGTGCGTGGGTAAACAAAAGTGAAATAGTTACGACGCTTTCGTTTCGATAAGTTGTTTTTTAGCTCAAACCCAGCGATGGTGGAGAGCAGCTTTTCCATGATTGATATGCTGATTTTGTATAATGCATGCATAATTCATAAGCTACATTTAATAATCTACGCAGTTTTTAGATTAGTGTAATGTCACTCGACACAGCACTTTAAATTTACCGCTAAACCTACCGCTAAATTGTATATTTCGAACGCGCGATTGTAAGGTTAGTTCGCCAAGATAATACAAGATTACATGTACAGTAATCTAGTACGACGTGTTATTGTGGTAATGATTTGTTAATGTTGATGTCATGTTTAGTGTGTTGTTTCATGTTTGGTACTTACTTCCACGAGTTGTTGCGCCGTCGTTTATTGTCATCAGTCGAGATCTTTTGCATCCGATTTGTTTGAGTGAACAAATTGTCAGAAGATTGTCATTAGGAATTCTGGCGAGTTCGTGTTTCGTCGACGCACCGCCGTCTATAACAATTAGTTTAATTTGGATTTCGTTCGGCATTGAACTTCTATCCAATGAAAACTACAACTAATATCTCAACTTCCTGTAAATTTACCAACATATTTTGTTTTCTAATTTCAGCACAAATTTCTTTTTTTTCACCACTCATCTATACCCTAGGATAATCTGCTACGTTGGGTGTGGAAAAACACAAATTCTCTTCGGGTTTCCAACTGTTCGCGGGTCTAATCGACTTAAAGTCATAGCTACACCAAAGAAAACCGTCGCTGACGTACAAGCCTTACATTTCCGATCTAATGCTCTCCACTCCAAAGTCATGATATGTCTCTCCAGTATGCAACACTGGGTAATGGAAGGAAAAGGTGACAAAAAAAGCACTTGCCATTGACCATATCAATGATTGCCGCACAATTCAACCATATTGTGTGCAGTCTAGAATCTACTCGGAAAGATGTGCTTGCATCCACCAGTGAGCGGGCATAAGTCGTGAAGACGAATTCCTCAAGCAAACCTGTAAAAAGCGATTGTGCATCATTTGTCTTCAACTGATAGTGTAGTCAAAAGAAAACTAAAGTTTACGCCTGATGTGTCTATCAAAGTTGCCAAAGAGAATATTGTTAGTCTGACTGACATGTTGTTGGACGATAGTATTTCTGATGACGGTTTGCTGAATATAGAGAAAATAGAGGAAGATGTCACTGCGGCTGATGACTCACTGAGTGTAATAGGATTTGGTTTGGATTTAGCTTACGAGTATGACGAGAAGACCTTTTATCCGAAGACTTCCATTGGTCCAGTGACTGTTCAGTGCTGCAGATGCAAGGCAAGGCGATTCGCTGACCAGAGCTTGAATATTTATTGCAACAACAGCAACATTCATCTGGAACGTTTTCCACACCCTCCTCCTTATTTTATGGCTCTGGTTGAGGGAAGAGCAGTGTTTCCAAACATTTCCTTCAAAATATACGTCTATACAATTCAGCCTTCCAACTGACAAGTATGGGATGTCACAAAAATGTCCCTCAGGGGTGGAATCCGACCTGCATTATTCAGGGACAAGTTTGTCACGAGGTTAGAAGCATACGACACCCATACAACCAAGATTCGAAATTTCTCCAAATATATTTCATCGATCAGAACATGCAAATGAGCGCCAGACAGGTTCTACATGAAGGAATTCTTCGCAGAAATATTTTGCAGCAACCAAACGATATTCTGCACAATGAGAATTAATACATAAAGGACTTGACAACGGCTTTGAAGGTAATCGATTCCGCTCCCGACGATAATCTCCCAATCGCCATTCATGAAAATAGAGCTCCAGCAAATGAACATATGAACAAATTTGCAAGATTTTACCGACGGTAAAATTGTTGATGTTTTCTGCAAAATCAAAACTGACTGGTTGCAATTTTTTCTTAGGGAGCATAAGACAATTTGCGCGATAGCTACCAGAGCCTTTCCGAGTGTATCCTACAAACTGATGTAGATCCAGGAACGGTTGGAAACAGGGCTATTCTTTCCAGACAGCGACACTGCAAGTCCTAGATACATCACCAGAGCAACTGGAGGCATTCGTCTTCATTCGTCATTTCGGACGATTGTCCATATTTCTCACCAACCCTAAGTGGGATGAGATCGTATCCAGTCTTGAACCAGGTCAGCATGCCAATAGCAGGTTCGAAATCGTAGTGAGGGTGTTCCAGCTGAAGCTCAAGAAGTTAACGAAGCGTATTAAAGACGGATTTTTGGTAAACCCATGGCTTAAGTATACAATGTGGATATCCAAAAGCGCGCTTTGCCCTGCGGACACATCCTCATATAACTAGCATCATCTTCAAAAAATATCCAGACCTTATCAATTCCGTCGTAAGTGCAGATTTACCATGTCTACAGAAAGAACCAATACTACTTCAGCTGCCTGGCACACACATTATTCGTGGTCTATGGGGATTGTCGCATAAATCTAGCCCATGCATGGACCAAACTGCGCACTGTACGTAAAGTTTTCTCAAAGAACTCCTTGCTACTTAATCCAAGAAGGTGACAGCTACCCAAAATTCCGCCGAAGAAGCCCCGAGGACGGCGGCAATGCAATCAAAGTACAGAAACTAATAAACGGACAAACAATGGACATTGACTTAGATAACGCATGAGTAGTTCCTTACGATAAAGAACTTCAACGGCAAACGAACTGCCATACGAACGTTGAAATTTGCGCCAGTGTGAAATCCGTAAAGTACATTCTCGTGTATATACACAAGGGATCTGATCAAGCTATTTTCTCCGTGGTACACGCGAATGAAACAGTTAAAGGCGTCCGGTATCAAGAATCCAGGTACGTTGATAGTATTGAAGCAGCAGTGCGCATCATGAAGTTTGATATGCACAATCACTCACCGCCTGTAATGCCCCTCGATATACACTAGGAGAACGGTCAAAGTTTGTACTTTTCACCAGATGAGGTACATCAAAGACTCGAAGAAGGTCCTCCAAATACGACCCTCACTACTGTCTTCTAGTTGAACCAAACTGACCAGAATACTACTCTGTGTTGAAGTTCCTACGTATTACAGTATTTACACCTACTTGAGTGACAAGAAATCGCCAAGACAGAAACAAACAACAACGTCAAGATTTTTCCCACTCTCGGATGCCTGTATACTGTTAGCCGGGAGCAGAGTGAATGTTACTGTCTTCGCATTTTTCAAATGTTACAACAATGGTGTCGTGTACGACACTTACGGTGAAACTTGCTTAACGATTGGTTTGCTCACACCCCTGTCCAGCTTCGCAGATTATTTGCCGTCCTTCTGAACTCATGTGAATCTGCTAACCCCCTATCATTGTGGTTGGATCACAAAGAACCTCTTGCTGAAGACGTAGCACACGATAATCCACATTCTCACTGGACCAAGTAGATGTCCGTTGTCTTCATCTCATTCAGAAGCTGCTTTGGTTGCTGTGTGGTAAGACAATCGTTGATTCCGGAATCAGCGCTTCCCCCGCTAAAAAGGCACCATCGGACGTGAAAAACCATGAAATCGATTACTACACCATTTTTGACCAACAAGATCTCAAAAGACAGTAGCTGACGCCAAAGAAACCTCACTGGCGAACAAAATTATATAGTCGACTCTTTATAAAGAGAATAAAACTATCGACTCCGGAAATTTATTTTTTGGACGCTCCAGGCGGCAGAGGGAAGACAGATTTTCTAAACTACATTCTTGCAAAACTTAGAATGGATCATAATACCAACGGGTTGTAGTGTAATAGCGAGCACATTGCTGCTTGGAGCCAAGACAATGAATGCAACTTTCAAAGTCCCAACTGACGTAAGCCTGCAAGTGTACTCAGTTTGTAGTCTGGGAAAGAACATTAACCTGGCAAACATCGTCAGAACTGCTAAAGCTATAATCATTGGTGAGGCATCAATGGGACCTAAGAACTGCTTTGAAGCATTGGATCGAAGCCTTTGTGATGTTATGGATAACGATTCGCTGTTTAGAGGAATTCGACTCCAATAAGTGGCGATACGCGGCAAATACCCCCAGTAGTAAAGGGAGGCTCACAATCCAACACCATAGATGCTTCCATACGAAATTCGTACATCTGGCCTCAAACTGAAATTCTCGGTCTCATAAAAAACAAGTGTTTTATCACATGAAGGCGTCAATCAATTTCTGGAGCCACTGTTGGAAATCGGAAGTATCAAATATCTAATCTTTAGCGCACCTGATACAATCAAGTTACCAAATGTCATCAATTTCTGTGAAACGGCAAAACAAGTTACTGATTTTGTTTGCGACAACATAAACGATCATAAAAACGATCCAGGTTAGTTTTTAGAACGGTCCGTTCTTGCATCCCTGAATGAAACAGTGAATGAAATCAACGAGTGTATCATTCAAACGTTCAATGAAAATCTGCTGAGGTGTAGATCTGTCTACAGTACACGTGAAGAGCAGCAAACAACCGACTTTCCACCCGAACTTCTGGACACCCACTGCCCCTTAAACTGAAAATAAGATGTCCCGTAATAGTTCGTCGATCCGTGCAACCACTGCAAGTCCCCCGCAGTACCCGGTGGGTAATTCACAAAATGTGCCCTATATGTCTTAGAAGTGATGGTCACCAATGGACTACCCAGGAATAAAAGAACTTTCATCCCACATGTACCTGTGGCACCTGCAGACTCTGATTTCCCTGCATGTGCCAATGAAAAGGCTACAATTCCCCGAACGATTAGCTTTTGCCATGACAATCAATACGTCACAGGGGCAGACTTGCAACACAGTGGGCATTGAATTGATAACTTAACTTATCTTTTCCCGCGGAATGTTCTACGTGGCAATGTCACGCATGACACCACCGAAGAACTTATATTTTTATGCCCCTAATTTTCACACTAAAAACGTAGGTTGTCATGAGTTACTGACTCATGATCTATAGAGTAGTCGTCGAATTATGCATAGAATCCATATTGTATTTATAAAGAAATCAATTCAACCATATTTTCCCACCTACGTAATTATTGTCTATTTTCAAACATCCTACACCTTGGTAACAGTATAGTTTTTCTAAAAACGAACCAAATTCTTATTCTGTCTTATGCTTTACATCTTAAAACCGTGCGACCAAAATATTAGAGCTTTAGCATATGTAGTTTTCTACTTTACGATTGTCTTTGTAAGCCCTGTACAAAAAATCACCCGCCATAGGCGGTTACTTTTACCATGCAGTTTGCAGTTATTCCAACTTTCCAAGTTTACTAGTATTTGAAAAGTTTGAACACTTCATTTTAGAACTATCGAAGCCATGATGTAGCGGCCGAAAGCTCGTCTAATAGATTATTTTTGGTCAGAGAGAGACTTCTCTTTATTTTCCAAAGAAAGTGTTGCCTTACAATATCTTGGCAAGTCGAATAGCTGGCCGTTAGCAGCATGTACCTGCGTGCATGCTACTTGTTCAGCAAAATGCTAGAAGGACTTAAGGTGGCTCCCTACAGTTACGGGCTATTTCATTAAAGTTTAATTTATACATGTAAAACGTACGTTGAATGAGTACTGAGTAATTCTAATCATAAACAGGTTAGAGTTCAGTAAATTGGTGGTTTGAAAATTGCAGCACTTACTGTTACCATGGAGATAATGACGTCACAACTTCAACATATTTGACATTCGAAGGCATTTGTTTTCTGTTTCTTTCTGTCAATTTTTTAAAAATTTTCACTGAAGGTTTGTTTTGATAATCTAAAACATATCTGAAAATGAAACATGGTTGTAAAGGCAGATTTTGCGGTACAGAAATTCTTCTCTTAAAATCATTGTGCCTTATGAAATCTTTTAAAAATTTAATATTTTGTTCGTCTTTGCGTACGCTTTCCATATACAAAGTTTGAAAGAAATTCACCAAAGAAAACTCCTGAAACTTTTATTTTACTTCGCGCGCGGTCACCACTGTTGTGACAAAATTTCATCTTTTCTTTTGCGAGACGAACTCGCGTGCCGTTCCGTAAATTGTTTACTTTTTGAGCGAATCTTGCACATTTTTAGCTCTTTGTATAAAAGGTCCATGGCAAAAATGCGAGAACTGTGTGGTCCATTTTTATTCTGGATTTGCGTGTTTTTAGAAGAAAAGTTTTCAAAATGACGAAAGTTTATTGTAAGTTATTTCTCTTTGTCCGTGGCACTGTCCGTAGTTGCGGATGTCAATCTCGTCGCTTGCTTCACGAAACTGTTGCTTCGAACTTTTTTTTCTCCGCCAAGGAATGCTCTGCACCTATTTTTTTATATCCCTCATAAATTCTAGCTGAATTATTTAGTTTTTAGCAGAAACATTCCAAAATTTTTCAGAAGATAATCGATGTTTTAACCTGGCTGACTTTTGTCTTGAAACTTCACCTTTCGACTTTAAATTTCCCCCGCGTGCGACGCTTGTTTCGTGCGTCTCCGCTAGGTTTGGACGAGTGGTCACGCCCCTCAATTAGTCACTAGTCCATTTTATACATACACGGTAGGGAGCCACCTTAAATTAATGTAGGTATTTTAAGGTCTCCTGATCACTTTAGATCTAAAATTATTTTGACAACTTTTTATCCTAGTCCACGGGGATTGTTTTCAAACACCATTTAAAACATGTCATGCACACACAGAAACGCTCAATTGAAATCGTCATTGTTATCATATACAGGGCGAAGGTTTCGATAATGGTGTATGTACTACCAAAAAAGCCAGATAATTTGGCTTACAATAAGTGCGCCGCGCATCCTCTCAAACTTGGACTTTTATCCACTTCTGGACATTTACGCATAGTTTTTGCCTAAACAGCCATTAATCATGCATGAGTAGGCTATAAGGCAAAAATATAAAACTGCATGGGTAAAACGTTTATTCGATACAAACTTTGTAATGAGGTTACGCCGCAGCCTAGCTTAGCAACCTAAAAACCGCACGGAGCCTGGGCACAAACTGAATCCTAGATGCATGGCAGGATATAATGGGCGGTCAGTTGCCGAGCAGTGATCTCTTCCACTGGAGCACAGCATAGGGAACGACCAGTAGGGACACTCAGCATCAAAACTGTGACCGTGTTTACTACCTGCGAACGTAAGTAGCATATTGGCAGCCAATCAACTATAAAATTGTATTTCAGAGGCTGCATGCACAAGACGCCTTGGACGGAGAGTGAAAGAATGGTCACGCCTTTGTTTACCCTGATTGGCCTTAGTGCTCGCTTCCTATACTGTGACTGTAGTTTACCTGTTTTGGATTTCTTTTCATTTTCTTGTCTGCTGAAAGTCTAGTTAAATTCCACTGCGCACTTGATTTGTTGCAATGAATTGCAGATGTTTGGTGGTCAGGGAATGGTTGAGAGTTACTTGTGTTAGGACCTGAACTCAAGTAACTTGGGTGTTCTTAACCGTTGCCTGACGTCTGCAACTAGCTATCCACACATGTAAGTGTGGCAACGATAGCTGCTAAGGCAGACTCAAGCGTTAGAAGTTTACGGCCTCCTTTTATTGAAAACGATTCACATTGCATCGCTGTAATACATATTCATGGTAATTGTCTATGAAGAAACCTTCAATTAACATAATATTTCCGGCGTTTCCGCGCAGAAATGGACAACGTGCGTTTTAGACAAATATTTGATTTTGGTATAAAGTAAGGGAAATCAATTGTTAAAGCTGAAGCGAACATACTATAATCAGTAAAACTTGCGAAATGTAGTATAAAATACGGAAAATATAATCTTGCAATTTAAGTAGGCAAATTTTTGTATAGTTTGGTACTAGCTACCTGCAGAACTTTGCAACTGAAATAGTTACCCATTTTTGCACTCAGTACAAAAGTATACAAAATTTTCAAACTTCACAGGGCAATACTTTTTATATTTTGCAACATTTGGCCACCAGACTTTGTAGTTTTGCTAATATTTATAAGTTCTTTCCGAGAATTTCCTTTTCTTTGCCTTGATGTAAAGTTAGTCTACAGCGCAAGTTGTCCATTGCTCGCATACCATAGTCTCATTGAAGGGACATGGTCTGAAAGTTTGAGCAGAGATATAGATTGTTCTATGGCTATAGTCTATGCACTGTTTTTGTTCAGTTCAGCATTTGCAAGTCACTGCATACATTGTGCTTTTCGCGTTAATTAAATGTTTTACAATACATGTAAGAGTAAAAAGAAAGGATTTTGCATCTTTATGCAAGCTTTATAGGGCCGCTTTCCCCTACCGCGGCGTCTTCTTTTGTTCTAAGGTCATTAGCTGTACGCTAGTGCTCACGAAACAAAAGAAATCTGCTATAGTTACGCTACAGTTAAAGTGGAAAGCGGCCTTTAAAGTAAATCACAATGATACACCTGGTCCTTTATAGAGTTCACCAAACTTCCACCTCATCTCATTTCATCTCAAAGCCTGTTTTTCACTGGTGATAGTTTTGGCACAAATTAAAGCGGCTTTTTCTATTATTCAAGTTGAAAGTAATTACTAAAATTGAAAACTAGTTCCAGATAAAAGCTCATGAGGTGATGAAAAATCGTCGCTTGTGCGAACCATATCGCTATAGTGGAAAACAGGCTTTTGTGTGAGGTTGGTTTTACACGAGACCGGATTCGCATGTTCACAACATCAAGCTAAAACGTTAGAACAACTATCCCTTTAAAAACAGTGTAGCAGATTGAACAAAGACAGCAAGTTTCAGAAGTTATTAGTAAACACGAGGTCCCGCAAAACAGTCAAATCCGATGTCGTGAAAAAATTACCAGCAATCGTTGATTTCGGTTGCCAAGCAATATGTGATTTTCGATAGCCGTGCTAGAAATCGAGATTCTTTCGTTCTGGCCTGGCTTCTAACAACTGTTCTCCGAGTATTGCTATGTTCTTTTTTCCAGCTACGTCACAAAATTCATCTAAGCTTCTTATTGGTACTATTCCTGGATCCCTAACGTATAATGTACTAAGTTTACAATTTTCATTTGCGATAGCATCAGCTAAATATTCCAAATACTTTTCGCTCAATACGTGGCCTATGTGTAATTCAAGCAGTTTACAATTCTCATGTTTTATAGCTTCGCTTAGATACTTAACACCTTCATCACTTACTGAATTAGCGTAAACATTTAATTTAGTGAGTTGAGAGTTTTTATTCTTTAAAGCATTCCTAAGATGTTCAGTACCTGCATCGGTTATTTTATTGTAAAACATATCCAGTTCGCTTAGTTTACAATTCTCACTCTTAAAAGCATCGCATAAGTATTGAAGTCCTTTATCAGTAATTCCATTCCTTGCGAGAAATAACTCAGTTAGTTTACAATTGTCACTTTTTAACGCTTTACTAAGATGCTCAATCCCTTTATCTTTAATTTCAGTATTAGTAAGGTTTAATTTAACAAGTTTACAATTTTTATTACTCAAACCTTTACTAAGATACTCGACACCAATAGCTGTTACTCTATTATTTTTTAAATCTAATACGTTTAGTTTGTTGTTTTCACTTTCGAAAGCTTCACTTAAATATTGAACTCCTTGATCTGTAATGTTAGTTTTATTGAGGTGTAATTTGGTTAGTTTACAACTTTGAGTTTTGCAAGCATCACTTAAATGATGAACTCCTTTATCTGTAATGAAATTGTCACCCAGACGTAATTTGGTTAGTTTGCAATTTTTACTTTTGCACGTATCTCTTAGATATTGCGCTCCTTGATCTGTTATACGATTATCATAAACATCTAACTTGGTAATTTCACAATTTTCATCTTGACAAAGATTGCTTAGATATTTAACTCCCTTGTCTAATATAGCATTATGACTAAGTTTTAGGTTGGTAATTTTACACTCTTTACTCTTTAGAGCATTGCATAATTCTTTTACATCTTCATCACCTATTCCGTTATTTATTAAAATTAATTCGGTCAGTTTGCAATTTCCACTTTTTAAAGCATCGCATATATATTTTAGAACATAATTTCCACTTGCTATATTTTCACCTTTAACATTTTGAAGATGAAATTTTGACAGTTTACAATTATCACATGTCAAAGCTTCGTTTAAATATTTAGCAGTTTGAAGTGAAATTTTAATTTTGAGAGCAGACGTATAAGGAAAGTGAAGGATTAGAGTAGTGAGTTGACAATGTTGATGTTTTAGAGCTTTACAGAGATATTGAATACTGGCATCAGTAAATTCTCCTTTCCACGAAAACGAGGCAATGGTATTGCCTGCATTGTTGAACAGCAAACTTTCCATTTTATCATAACTGTACTTGTCCTCTATTTTGCAATGCAAAAACAGCTTCACTATCTTACTACAACCCAAGAATGCAAATAATGCTGTAGAATCAATTGGGGTAATGCGTTTGTGCATATCTATCACCAGTTCTCCATTTTTGCTTCCCACAAATCTTCTAGCAACTGCTGTAAAAATATCGTTCTCCTCCAATTCATACAAACACTTTATCCCAAGTATAGCGTTTTGGTCAACTCCGCTGCGTGGATTACCTAATGAGAGTGCCCATTCTTCGAGTCTAAACAGAAAAGCCTATGCGTATATATAGCTGTGGAAACTTCATCAAGGAAAAATAAATCCAGCAACGTGATTGGCTAACAAAATAATTCGCCGCGATAAAGTCGCAAGCGAACCAATCACGTTGCTAGATTCATTTTTGGCGCGAACAAATTTGCGTAGTTGAAAACGGGCTTAATATACTGAATTTTTCGATCTGATGTTTGGACTAAACGAATAAAAAAACCATCTCCACGCCCATGAGACTTTTCTCACATCTTTGCGTCAAGAAATTCTCGAGTACTCGTCTGGAAAAAATTCTGGTGAATATTGTATTCTTCTACCTCTGGGATTCCTGATGGAAATAACTAGAAGACTTACGTGTCGTTATGCTAGGTGTACACGACGTGACTTTAGTCGACTGATAAGTCGGTCGATTAAATTCGGGCGACATACATTGAAGTGTACATGACGGTGGACACATTCTTAATTTGGGCTTATGAAACTCTAAATCTCATTCAGTTACTGATTTTTTGCGGATAACGCTTCATTATGCAGAAATTAAACAGGGCCGTGCCGGCCGGCATTTGATGGGGGGTGGGGGGGTGCTACCAAATATTTAGGCCAATTCCAATAGTTTATTAACTTCTTGGCCCCTTCGTATGTCATGCTCTTTTAACTTTCAGAAATCTTTTATTGCATTGAAAACTACCTTGTTATAGGAAATTAATGATGCACTATATTAAGGTGACATAAATTAATGCGTCATGTAATTAACGCAGTTAGATTTCAACTGCTTCGGAAACTGATAAAATTAACACGAATCTGATATTCACGGTTAACAAGTTCATTAAATTAACGCAAGTCGAAGAATATAAACACAAAGGCAAA
>JAODVQ020292178.1:0-31926 GCA_025400075.2 Phenganax stokvisi
TACTTAGAAAAGATGCAGTGAGTGCTTCCTGCGTGCACGTAAATCATTTTCTTAGATGCGATTTTAGGATAAAGTCATAGTCAACTGCGCATGTTAGTTAGTGTCATGATTCTTCCTGTAATCATTAGTGTGTGATCCAGTGGAAAATGATTCTATTGCTTTTAAAAGCAGCAGTTTGTATTTTACTGCGAAAACATTTTAAAGGATTTTGCAGTTCGCGTGAGAAATAAATTGCATGTTCGTGGATGTGGGGCCCTTCAGGGCTTTCTAACATAAAGTAGGGGGAGTCATTTTGGGCGCAGGCGGTCGGCGCATGACAGCTGGTTGAACTTGAAGTCTTCAAGGTTTCCTAATCAACTAATCTCAAGAATTTTGGATAGTTTGAGGGCCTCTTTTCTGCATTATCTGGTGTAGAAAAGCGTAAATAGGTATACTAGTAATGGCTGAGGATCGTCCAAAACATGCTAGTTGGATCCATGAATGTATAAACCTGGTAAGAATTCGAAGATCAGCGTTTTCAGATTTGGATCGTATATGTCGGATAATGTTCAAATGTCATGGGGTCAGCCATGCTGAAACTGTACGAGATTTAGAACTGATGGTTCAAGAAGGTGTCGTCAGTCGGAGAGCTTTCAAAGGAGTGATATCATATCGTAATGTGAGTGGCAAAAGTCTCAGTCATACTCCAGGACGTTCATCTAGAGTTGCAAGATGGATTCATGAAGCCCTGAAAGAGCTAGATGCTGGTCAAGGTGTCGGGTGGCTGGATATTGAGCAGTGGGTCACCGCCAGTCATCCCTATTATCACAATTTAAAGGGAAAGATTAAAGGAGCTCTCAAAGAAGATTTAGAACTAGGAAAAATATGGCAGGCTGCAGAGGGAAAGTATCGATTGCTGGAAGCTGCTGAGGTAATAGTTCATCATTAGATTATGTAATCAATGGCAGTATCAATGTTGGTTCATTAATTGACATTGACTATTTTCATATGATAATCAAAAATTCAAACAATCAAAAAAAGTTCAATAGTCAACTGATAAACATGTAATTTCACAGTTAGATGGTATTATAAATGTGTTTTCTTCCAAAACACAATTGTACCTTTACTACAGCTAGTCTGCTGAAAATAGTTGTATTGATTATTGCAATATTACTTTTCAAAGAGTCCTGAAAGGAAAATTCTTGACAGAAGCTTGGTTTGTGACTTTTGCTTGCAAACTGCTGACAGCAATAGGAAAGGCGAGCCTGAAGATTTGTTGATATGCAGAGATTGTGGGAATAGAGGTGCAGTTTTTCAGTGTAAATTTGAAATTTTAGGGCAGGATAGTATTTAAGTTTTGCTGCTTTATCAAGTGGGAAGAGTCTTGTCATGGCAATCTGGGCTTAGCTGCATTGCCTTGTGATGGGTTAGTAATAGATGATTCTTGGACCTGTTTCTAATATGAAGCACTTTGTATCCATTTTTTTTTCAAAATACAGCTCATCCATCTTGCATGGATTATTCTGTGGAATTAACAGCAAGAATCAGAGCTGATGGTGGATCATGGCAATGTATTGATTGTAAAGCATGTGTTATGTGTCAGGACTCTGGTGATCCAGTAAGTGATGATGCTAAGTTTAAAGCTGTATGTATCAAACTCAGTTATCCTCAAATTTGCATATCTTGGATATTCATTCAATTAGAATTTCTTGAATATCTTTCTAGAGCAGTCTTCTGTTTTGCGATGCTTGTGACAAAGGTTATCACATGCAATGTCATACACCAAAATTACAGTCTATGCCTACAGGTATAGTGTTTAGTAATATCTGAAAATCTGATATATTCATGTTATTTCTTGCTCCTGTCAATTGAATCTCCTTGAAAGATATTAATCTACAGTACAGTGCCCAGTGTTTGGTGCATACAGTAATTTCTGTTCCTTGAACAATATTGTACACAGTATTCCACACTGCATAAAGTTGAAATGTATTGGCACCATACCATCCCTTTAAGTTTTCATATTTCTATCATGGACTGTTTAGGCAAATGGGCGTGCTTCAACTGTGTAAGTACATTATCCCCTGAAGAAGTAATGGCCAGTATTCAAGCACCTTCAACCTTCATTCCTGCAAAAATATGTTCCCCTTCTAAAGAGGAAGAAAATTCAGTTGATGTTGTACCTTTGAGTGGTGAAGAAATATTACCTGAAGAACCTACGATAGAACTTTTTAACACAGGTTATCAAAGTAATACACTACTGTAGTTCATTTTTTATTCTGCTCAGTTGCTAGTAGTTGCAAAAGCATCTTGTTAGTCGACTATCTGTAAGTAGTTTCGTATAAGATTGTAGCCTTTTGAATTATAGTTCAAAGCAAAAGAGTATCAATCTATTATTGATTAAAGCTGTCTGTTTTTATTTTTCATCAGAATCTGGTCCAGACGTTTTTGAAGACATGCTCTGTGAGGAGGAAATTCTTCCTGCTGAGACTATGAATGAGAATGAGACAGAAGAAATTCCTCCAGACACTTCGACGAAGAGCTCCCCTCCTAAAAGTGATGTGGAACAATCAAACATTGTCTCTAGTACTGCAACAGGTTAGGTGATACAACTTCATTGAATATTAGGAACGAGTTTGTTTTTATTGAATATTAGGGAGGTTTAGATAAAGATGCTGACCACATGCAGATATTCACTACTGTAGCAATCAAATCTTGCATAGGGTTGGTGATTTTTCTATTGTATTTTATTAGGGGAAGATGTTAAAACAGAGTCTGTGGTAGAAAAACCTAAACCCCTGCCAGCTCCTGGCAGACCAAAGAGTGCATTTGACTGGAACAAATCAGATGTTGTTGAATATATCAGATCTCTTGGTTTTCCAAAAGAGGCTGCTGTGTTTGAACAACAGGTGGGAAATCCTGAGATATTTTCTAGTGACTAATCAGAAGGTGTTTTTTCAAAAATTATCCAGTCAGGAGCAGTCTGACCTAAGTTCAAGCAATTTTGCCCGGTGGATTTTCAGTCGTGTTCTTTTATGTAAATGTTGATGTTTATTGTGACCAGGATTGGTGTAAAGAGTATAAAAATCCATAGCATTGCAAACTACAGGTAAACTCTTATTTTCAGGAAATTGATGGTCCTTCATTAATGCTCATGTCTCGTACAGACCTCGTGACTTCATTGCAATTCAAACTGGGACCAGCACTCAAGATATATGCCAACATTGCAAAACTACAAGTCCGAACTCTTCCGTCAGAGTAAGTCCCGTAAGGCTGAGGTCAAGTTGTTAACTAAATCACTTGAATGACATGATATTCATGCATCTGTTTGAATCACACACTGGCCAGTTGTGCATTTCAAATGTGTTGGAGGTAATTGGAGTAATGGCAACATTACCGCAGATTAATCACGATGGTTTTATAATCGAGTTTCAATATTTCACTGTTTCACCAATGTTAGTTGTTTACTTAAATTATTGTACAGTTAGTATAGGACCACTTTTTATGGTCATATTGAACTATTACTGGAAGTATATATTAGAAAGTAATTCAAAATTCGGACGTTTTTACGGTTGTGCATACTGTTGTGCATAAGTTACCGCAAGTACGCCTTTTTGGACCAATTTATGCGTAGTTGAAGCTGTGTTGCATGTGGCTTAAACTAAGGTACTGTTGAAAGTTACTTGTTGATGATGAAAGAAACATTTCACTAATGAAACCTAATGAATAGTCACCAGTTATTGGCGCATCAAACCATGTTGCCTGCACGCCCTACTGACAAGTTTAGATTTGAAGTGGTTCCAAGAGACTCTTCGCAGGCTACATCGATCGCCTAGAACGACATGAATAAAACATTCGTAATCATCAGTACATTGTGCCTTGCGGGATACGTTGAGATCTGGGTTCCCGGATTTTTACTGTCAGGAGCGTGTGACATTTGTTTTACTTTGAGTCAATTACATTTGAATTGAGAAATTACAACTTGACAAATTACAACTCATCAACGACAATACAAAGCTTGTATTGTCGTTAATGGGTTGTAGCTAATGTAAAACTTTTATATCAAAACAATTGACTACACTGTGACAATATTTTTTCTTTTCCCCACGCCGTTGCATTAGTTTGCATAGTCTTCAGAGTGTATATAGGCGTCCATAAATTGACATAAGATGATTGTGAATACAAAAATAGATATTGTGAATTCACAATCTGAATCTACGTGTGTGCTTGGAAAATAACCAGAGTGACTGGTTGTACTTTTATTTCGAAAAACGATGAAAATGAAAGGGTGAAAGGATATGTGTGAAACTGAGAATGAAACCAGCATGCTGAATTGTAAGAGAACAAAGCGGTGCATTAAACTGTAACGACTTGGTTAGAAAATGATAAAATAAAATTTTTAGTGCTAGAATCCAAAATAAGCCTCGTCTACACGAGCAAATAATATGTGACAAATTTTAAAGTCCATGGAGTGCGGTCATCAGAAAAGATAGAAATTATGCAATGTGTATGCAAATTCGATGCAAATCAGCATGCGGTTTCTAGCTTGTCAGGTTTTTCACTGGTTTTGACCTGGAGCGAGAGGCGCTAACATAGTGACATATGATAGTACGTGTGTCGTGCAACTGCGTTCTTTCTGCCGAACATTCGGGGAAGAAGGACGTCTTTGGCCAATACTTTCTATAAGCTTGCTGTTTTAACTCTCAAATTGGTCTCATTCTTATTATGATCAACGCTTTTAATGGTTTATCGGTGGTAGACGTTTATGGCTACGATTTCGACGGCTTTTGTGCATCTGGAAACCGACTAAGACAAGTCGTATTTGACGAGGGAAGTTAAGCGAACTGTAATGAACAATTTTTTGTTTTAGTCGTGCTTATACTGAATTTAGAACATTTAAAAATTGGATAGTATTAATAGAATGAGAAACGAGCGTTGTTCAATGAAATCAACCGCTTTAACGATGGCCAAATTTTCAAAAGTAGGCAAGGCGAAGTCACACGTGAATGACCAGACCGGCATCGCTGGCCCAATCGATATAATAGATGAAATTAATTTCACCATTGCTAAAGCCAAGCACAACAAAATGTACGTACAGAAGTTTGCTACGATCACTAAACGTCTCAGCAAAGTATTAAACGGTGCAGACTCGAGGTTTGTTCGTCAGGCAGAATTCTACAGCGATTTGAAGGAGACATTACAAAAGATCCTACATCATATATCTGAACGTGGCTCTCAGTCGAAGTTCGTCAAGAAACTACTGATGAGTAAAGACCAGAAAATGTACGAAGAAATTGAATGTCATGTCGATCAGCTTATTACAAGAATCGTCTTTGCCTTTGCTCAAAGAGTTCAAGTTCACAAATCGGAAGAATATTTGAGTGAATCTCAACAGTACAAAAATGAATTGGACAAGAATGAATGAGTGGTATAAAAGTTGATTGTTAGGGTTGATGATGAAAAGCAGATCAAGGAGTGTGTGTACTGTGTAGAAATAATGTATGTTTACTATGAAAACTGCTGTTAGTTTTACTAGGTCAACATTATTCAAAGCTATTAAAGACAGTTGTAATGTATGCCTTTCAATATGATCATGCGTAGTATCAGTGTGCTTGAATTGATCAATAATATAGAAAATGTAGTATTAACGGGTTTATGGTATATTGCTAGACTGCTAGTACGTAAACAGTGGAAAGAGATTGACTAGAACTTGATTTGTATGTAGAATATAGTCTGATCTGCTACTGCAGGCCAACTTTAAGGAAATTATTTAATAAATTATTAGAATTTGTTTCTTGGCCCAGAATATCTCATTGCATGGATATCCCGAATCTGCAACCCAGGGATTTAAGTATTGGGCACTGCTTCTTTGTCTGAAGCAAGAAGGCCACTTAAGGTGCATGGGCGACACGGGGCAACATCAAAGAATAAATAGGTGACGATTCTATTCTATCCAGGTGCCCAAAAAAGTGTCTCCACTGAACAGACTTGTTGCAATACCGTTGACAAAGGCAAGGCGTTCCTCTGACTCCAAACGTAAAGATTCAGGGTTCTGTATTGAATGCGTTACCATTGATAATCAGAAATCCAAATAAAACGTTCCTAATTTTCCTTTCCTGTACATCGAGATGAAATTCACCGCGGCAGCATGATAGTCTGGAAATCCACCTAAATTGTATTTCAAATTAGCAATTTTGTTTTTGTTGCCGCATGAGCAAAAAATTGAAAGCTACACTAGCACTTTGCGCTTTGAAACAAAAACAAGTGTTGTGTAATGCCTCTGTCGAGTGCTTAAAGGTGGTATTTAATCCAAATGACGCCAGTTATTAAAATGCAAATTAGCTGGAAACAAAATTAACTAACATCGAAGATAGTGCTTAAACAAAAATCAAAGTTTTTACACGAACGTACCACCAGCAGCATACTTCATTTTACATGCGATGTAACGTAGAACTATATCAATATCGTCGCAAGGATCAGGAAGATCATAAACACCTACATAACTATAAAATAGGCGAATATTACACGAATGCGATGCTACTAGTTGCTTTGCTTTCCTCAGCGAATTATAATTTTAAATTCCCGAGCTCTAGTTACTTGTAGTTCGGTAACGATTCACACTCAAATTTAAAAGAAACAAGAATTTCGACTTTATACCTAAATTGGTCGTGTTTATTGAGCGTGTATAGGAGATAATCAGCTATAATATGATGTCCGATCATGTGATCTGGAAAGCAACCTGGAAAGGAACAACGAAGAGGACCTGTCAATCTCGTGCCCTGGAAACTAACTTTGCTTCGCCCTGAGCAGCAGCTAATCTTTCGGATCGAAAAATGTAAAAGTGCATCTTACCAATAAGCGCTAATTTCATTCCAATTTCTAACGTGTCGATTTGGGAAGAGGTGATCCCTGAAATACATCTTCAGTTTATTTCACTCAAAATTACAACCATGGGCAGTAAAAAACAAGAAAATCAAGTAGTTTGCATCCAGTACACTCACCAGGAGAATCAAGTGCGTACATTTTTGGTTCATCACAAACCTGCACGAGTGAGATAATTGTACAATAAACTCATCAAATTCTCCGTATCTCAGTCTAAAACATTTAGTTTACGTTTACAAATGCAGCAACAAGTTAAAGTAAACGCGCCTGAATTTTTTGCAAAACAGATCTGGTAATTCCAGGGTCACCACCAACTCTTGTAGCCTTCCCTGAAAATATGTACTGGTCATAATCACATAATGCAAAAATTGGAATTAAAATCCGTCATGGCATCGCTTTAGTTCGATATCAAATTAATACCTTTTCTCAAATAAGTTCTTCGAAATGCGTTAATTAGAGAAGATTTTCCGACGTTTGGCAAACCGCAAACCAGCAAATGATAAGCTTGGTCTGGATTCTGAAAGTACAAATGCCCATGTAGCCACAATGCTTGAATGTTTTTTTCAATACAGAAATAATTTTGCTGAGTAGTCATCACAGAACTCAGAATATATGAATTATGATCATTATGATGAAGCTATATGAAGTTAAAAGTCGTAATTTTACACACCCTCCGTCTGAAAATGCCTTCATATTCCGCAATCTGAATGGCGTCAAGCACTTGCTGAACTATCTTTATCGAAAACATAAAACCAACTCAATACTTATTGCACAATATTTGTTTCTTTGCAGAAATGTTTTCAAAGATCACTCAGATTATAACTGGATAAAAATATATTACTGATGCACTAACTCATTTTAGGGGTCATTTATTCTATTGCATGATTCATAATCAATGACCACAAATTATACCTTTCTAATGCTCTTTTGCTTTACATCTTTGCTATTTAAGAAAACAGGTCGAATTCCATTTTTCTCTAACGACTTTGAAATGCTCTAAAGTAAGAATGGTAACTGTAGGAAATGCCATAAACCTTAGGGTGGGGCCTACAGATACACCTTACCCCTCTTCTGGGTCCATCACTCAGGTCTGCTTTGTTCAAGACTAAAACATGTGGTCGATCACCAAAGTTTCTGACAAACTTTTCATTTCTGCCAATATATGGAATCTAAGGCCCATACATGACAAGTTTAAACAAACTATGACCCACACATTACAAGTCTGAATAAACTAGTATTGCATTACATACTCTAGCATCATGTATTTCAAGAATGCAGTCACACTTTGCAACTTTTGATTCCATAATACGCAAACCTAAAATTACAATAGTACACCATGTGGCATGCATGTTGTAATGAATAGAGGAAAACTTGCACCCGACTAGTACCTTTGACAAGTAAAACTCTCTAGATTTAGACAGAGTAAAATAAATGTATAGATCTTTCACTGGCTAATAATTTCAATTTTGAGGGCAAGTCTCTTGAGATGCACTCTTTCTGCTATCACAATTCATTGCTATATATGTACCTATTCATGTAGGTGAATTAAGTGCAGTATATCAACTGTAAAATAGCACCTTTCGCCATATGTCCAGGATACCACTTGATGAACGCACTGGGGTGAAAATCGAGTGGAAATTTAAAAGAAAGCCGAAAATTCCCACTGGCCAACCAAACTTCACTCCTACTCAAGTATGGTCTTACTGCCATTTTACCAACACATTTCATAGGATTAAGGAACGCATTAAATTAAAATATCTTGAGAGAACATTCAACTCATCTAGCCAGTGTCATCGAAGAAATATATAATTTAATTGGGAATAATTTAGCATAATTAATGTGTTTTGTGTGGTTTTCATGCATGGTGGTTTTCATGTCGCAACTCGCCAGATAAATTTGTTCCGCATTTTCTTTTGCATTGTGAATCTCAGTCTCCTTCACATTTCATTTCAGTTATGTTACCCCAATTGCGTTGCAAGTATTTTCAAGTTTCACATCAGAATATTGTCGAAAGACATATTTTCCCGCCTATTAAATATTCTCGTGTTTGATTTGTTCTTGCAGTGTATCGCTCGCTTCTAAGTGTTCCATTCACCACCAGGTGGCGATGGTTGTTTTGGTTTTGTTACACAGTTATCCTTTTGGCTTTTCTATGCTTTGGTTCATACAAGAACAGCAAAACTGGCCGTGAGAAGCCAATGAAATTTACCGGTGAATAAGATGGAATTCCCAAAAACATACTTGTAGCCTTGACGAGAAAAAATACACTAAATAGTTTGCCCTGAAAGTATTAAAAACTCGCATTTTAAGAAATGAACTGTTCGCCATAAATAGCGAATGAAGTACAACTTGCTTTGCTTTACACCATTTTCATTTATCAAATATTCACGAAATATCACTCAGTTTAAAACTTTTAGTAGTTACGAGACTATTTTAGTGGAGAAATGTGCTTGTTTTTGTCGGTAAAACAACAAAGAAGGACCTGCACTGCATTTTACTCGACGTAATTTTTTTGGAAAAATTCTAATGAGCGCTTTAGTTCTACTCTAAACGCGCTAATTTCTACAAAATTTTGTTTAGAAACGTTACTCAAGCACTAGAGGCTCAGTAGATTAATAAAAATACAATATTTTTGGGTGCAAAGCAACCTAAACCCTCTGTACTGCTTTCGACAACATTTCACAGTAAAAAATGCAAGAATTTGTACAAAAACTACTCCAATGATATAAATTTAAACCTCAAAATGCCATTGAGCGACTTCTTTCCCTTTCTCCTTACTTTTCCCTAATTGTTTTGCGACTTTTCGGAGCTTCTGTTATCCTTTTGAAAACTGAAGTGCACGGCGAAGACTTTGGTATTTCTCTTTGCAACGGTTTTCTTTTTTCCCGCTCACCATCCTTGTTTCTGATTGGTGGTATTCCAGTTCTAGAAACTGAAACCACCTGGCATTTGCGGGCCCGCAAACACAATGAACGCATTGACGTTTGCGTAGCGTCCTTGGAAACGAAACGTAATTTGCTTCATTTTTTATGTTTTTTGTATTGAAAGCAAATCAGTTATTGAAAAAGGCATTTAAGGAAACAATGATAAAGAAGGACTGCATGCAAAAGTACAACAATGATTGAAAACGACACGAAAGGTTGGTTGACAATAATATTTAAACATGTCCTTCAAGGACGCGAAGCAAGATTGCTTGAATGTACATCATGTGATGGTGTCAAAATAGAAGCTTTACGTACAATACATCAGTAGGCCTCATTTTGTTGAGAACATGACACTTGAAATCTCAGGTTATTTTCTCAATGAACAGTAATCTTGACATGGATGTCAATTGTCGTCAATGAATAATTATCCCATTAAAAATGTGTTCCCTGGTGTTTCCAACTATGATAGTGGACTTTGTCATAAGCCCAGCAATTTCATCGTGTGGGATTCTTGAGGCATATACTTAGAGTGTCATTGTGTGAATTACTCTTTTGATAATAATTGGGCAATGAAAGTGATCAGATCTATTTCCAAAGGCTAATACCATACAATGTGTATCCAATGGTATCTGTATTTCTATCACCAGGCCTCCCATCAGGCTGGCAGAGGGCAGAAACATTAAATGGAGTTCCTTATTATATCAAGTAAATATTAGTCCTTTACAATAAAGTATAAGAGTACTAAGATTAGGCTTGAATTTGCTTTTATTCACTTGGAAAATGGTAACTGAACTTGTTAAATCTCTAACAAATCTAGTCATGCAAGTGAAACAACTCATTGGAATCACCCACAGATGGCAATGTTGATGAATGAAATGGGTAAATTAGTCTGTAAATTTGCCATGTCTACATTGTTTTGTACTTATACTCATATATAGCATATTCTAGTTGGGGGGGAGGGCATAGCAGTGTCAGCTCATTTTGAAGAGCTTCATTAAGTGTAGGCCTGCAAAGGAAGCTATACACTCTAGTCATCATGCAGTTGATTTTTTTGTCCCATGTGTGAGTGGTAGTCAAGTAGTCACAGCATTTACAAGGTTATCCCACCTTAATGCAGGACATTGTGACCTACCATAGAAAGTGTAAAAGTGTTTCATTTGTTTTCTGTAATGGTTGTTTTCAAGCATTAGCAGATGATATAAAGTATGCTGCATATCGTACTGCTGTAAAGCTGAGAGCAATTGAGAAGAAAATACAAGGTACTTGTATTGATAATATTCGTATACTCAAAAAGGATTAGTAAGAAATAAGAATGTATTCAAATTTGAGTGAATTGCATGTAATATTTGAAAACTGAGTCTTTCAATCATGCAAGTTGAAAATTTGAATTTTTTACTGAATTTAAAATAGAAAAAAAGTATGAGATTATACAACATTTATATTCTATTACAGTTGACTCAATAAATTTGCCAACCATCAGGGCTGTCTTCAATGATCTCGAGTACCCGGAGAAGTTTTCAGAAAACAAAATTGATATTGTACAACTTAAAGAAATCTTGACAGAAATATTCACTCGAGAACATAAGAAGGGTGGTGATGTTAACATTGCTACTGGGCTGGAACTTACTCTTAATTGGTTACTCAATGTCTATGACCTGTAAGTTTACTGAGAAGTTTTGAGGAACCGTAAACATTATAGTGAGAAACGTTTGAATTAGTTTTTAGTTGGTAAGTTAGGATACAATATAACATAGGAGATACTTACTTGCCAATCTTGCGTTTCTACTAAAGCTTGTATTGCAAAAGTAAGAGGTGATAATTTAACCCTATTAGGACGCGGAGTGGCTTCGTTCGTATTTTGTCAGCGAAAATTGGATTGGCTTGTTTGTCAGTTGCAAGTGTTCAGGAAAAATACAAATGTAGGTTGTTTTCACAGTGAATATATGCAATATATTACTAGAACTATGACAATCATAATCTCGCGCTTTTTTCTCAAATACTTCGTTTCTTTTTGCTCGTTTATTTCAACTTTCCGTTTAGACATTTTTGACCAAATTTCATCAAGTAAAGGTTTCATTGATAAGAAACGACTTCGTGTGTTTTTAAAAGATGCATTGCAAGTGAGATTTAGTCAGCAAAATTTACAACTGTGTTTAGGGATAGAAGTTTACAACACATTTTAATACATTTTCGTATACTTTTAGATTGTAGAATATGTCAAAGAGTATCATTGTTTTGGGAGGTCTGGTGTTGAACCAACAGTGAATAGTTGCTTGGAACGGGTAAAGAATTAACACTACATAAAATATATAAACTACTTCTGAACCAAACAGACAGAAATAAAAGGAACGGAAACCAATATTATCAAACAAACAAACACAAGCAAGCAAGCAAACAGACAAACAAACAAGATGAAAGAAATAAAAGCAAAAATTTATTCCTGTTTATAGGCATTTATTCCTGAAAGAATAAGTCTTCAAGAATTTTTGGACTGGATGATTGATGAACCTCAGACTCTGGTTTGGTTACCAACATTACATCGTCTTGCAATGTCAGAAACAGGTGTTACAATACAGCCAATTATTTCATGTTGTCTGAAACTATAACTGCATACTCGCTAAGAAAGAAACTTGGTTCTATTTCTATGTCATAACATATGGTGTCATCTTAGTCACAAGAATTATCAGATTATGTTGACTTGTTTTAGTGAAACACGAAGGAAAATGCAACATTTGTAAAGCGTTCCCGATCGTTGGCTTTAGGTAAAATATATACGACTTAAATTTCTTTGAAAATTCGATCGCGTTGAAGCAGGTTTTTTGATGTCAGAAACGCTGATTTGTTTAAAGCGTGGCTAAAATATTTGAATATCTTACAAAGACTTGCAGTGATAATTTGGATGATGTACGATCGTCTTTCTTACGTTTAATTATAGTTTATTTTATTTTAAGATATCGGTGTTTGAAATGCTTCAATTTTGATATGTGTCAGGTAGGATGTATCAATGTTTTATTACAGAACATTTTTAGAAAACTTTGTCTCAACCACAAATCTTAAAATCTTCTATAACAGAACTGCTTTTGGTCTGGTAGAATTGCTAAAAATCACAAGCTGCATCATCAAACACAAGAATACTGCTTGCCGGTAAGTACGCAAAGCTGTGCGTTTACACGGGCAATTTTTCCTGCGATTTTTCTCCTCTTGGCGTATGGAAATGAGTAAGTTGACTAACGAGTGCATTGGCATAATTGTCGGATCAAGTCTAGTGTAGACGGGCCGTAAAATGGTTTTTATGGAATATTTTATGTCATGTACTGCTGTCTATAGCATTGATAAGTACAAGAGGAATCTTGTTGTTATACATTGTGTAAAACTGTAAGATGGGTCTTCTTAGGTGAATGTATGGCCTTTAAGCCCGTTTACCACTTGGCAGAAATTTGCGTGTGGAAAATAAATCTGACAAACTTATTGGCTAGCAATATATTTTGCGGCGAAAATGTCTTAAGCGCATCAATCACGTTGCTAGATTTATTTTCTGCTCGGAAAATTCCGCCTTGTGGAAAACACTCTATTGCAATTTGTCTTTTCACATTATGCGTGTAGTGTAAACTAAACTTCATGGTTGTTGTACAGGCGACTCAGAAAGAAGACATCAAAGATTTTGCGAAAGTCATGAAGAGTAAGGTGAAAAAGAAAAAGAAAAAAGCTCCGCGGAAAGGAAGGTATCTTCCTGTCACTAGTGAAGATGGTGGCGGCACAAATAAACCGGCAGATGAGTAGTAAGTTGCCTTGTTTGTTTAAAATAACACGCAAAATATTTTATTATCTACTTTAAAAAATGACAGGGACGAATGTAATCTTGCTAGTTTTGAATCAAACGATATGTAAGGAAATAAGTCTGTGAACTTTTCAAATATTTCAAATTGAGTTGAATTTATTTGTCCAAACTTCTTTTTCTTTACAAGTGCTAATAAAATAAAATGTGGTGTTTCTTCACGTATTTACGTAATATTATGTAGCACTGACTTTGTGGATTATGCAGATAATGAAAGTAAGACATCTTCCGAATCTCCTGACATTGATACGGAGTCAGAAAGGTACTTGGGTCTGCTTAGAAGTTATTGTTTTGGTCGTATAGCACAGGATCATTAGTCACAGTATCAGTGATATAGTTGCAGTTTACTAAGTTGATTATTTTTCGTGGAAGGTTATCTGAAACAAAAAGCATTCCAAAGAGCGATTTTTCTTCATCTGAAGTTTTGACAACAAACCCTTACATGTAAGTTACCGTTACTTTTGAAGACTATAATCAATATATATTTAAAAAAACATTGGTAATATTACTCTAATTTATGATTCTGCTAGTCAACTGTAATTTGTTTGCAGAGACGATGAACATGATATGACATCTTCTTTTGGTTCAAAGTACGTGTGTTGTTGTTTTGGTAATATAACCTGTGGTAGCTAGTTCTAATAAAGGTGTTACCTAGTATCACATCATACGTCATGGATGCGAGGCTTAGACTGACCACTATGAGATGTTCACTGGGCAACTTTCTCCTCATCCTCAGGCCTAAAATCCAGTTTCGATTTGCTGGTCAGCTTTGCTTTTATGGAGTATAATGCTACATTAGTATAACTATCATCATTAATCAGTGACATTGTTTCTCGTATCTGTAACAATAGCTATACGAAAACTTTATTCTTAATGAAATGTTCTCTTCCTAGTTGGAACAACAAGTCTCCACCAACGGTAAGTATTGTTCATCGTTTGCATAATACAAACAAAGTCGGCGTCAAATTTTATTATAGAAACTCCACAAGTTCTCTTTATGCGATCTGACCTTTCGTTTGGAACATCGAGAGTACGCTTGTCTTTTCACGTACCCAAGGTTGCAATAGCTATGTCCATCCAGTTTTGTAGTAACAGTGTCTACATTTTCTGTGCTCTCTAGAGCAGTACCCCATTTCTGCAATCCAGATTTGATGCAGATCAGTTGAGGGAAATGGAACAGATTGTTGAGAGTTTGGAAGACGATAACAGGTGAGTTTATGCATGTGAGCCAAAGTAATCTTAGCAAAGTTTCGTGTTTTATACTTGTTTGTTTTAGATTTTTACGAGAGAAGATTTTAGATATTCAAGATTTAGAGACTCGACGATATGTAGTGGAGGAATCCAGTGAAATGGCGAAATATAATGAACGTCTCGAAGCAAGGCAAGAAGTATTGGAAGATCATAACCGACGTCTCGCAGATCAACTTTCAAAACTTCGTCACTTGGTACAGCAGGTAGAAAGGCATAATGCAAATGGCCGTAAGGGTTTCCGCTCACATTCCGGATCTGAAGTTTGAAACCTCATGTGTATGCATTCTAACTTTAAATTTAACTGTTTGGTTATAAGTGTATCTAATTCTTAAACCTTTTAGTCTTATTAAAATGTTTAAATTGTTGATCAGTGCAAGTCACAGTTAGTCATTTCAACCAATATTTAAAGTAAATTATCGAAAGTTAGACATTGTGAATAGTTTTTGAACGTGGAACATTGTAATCTAAGCACTTTAGTTAAAGTGGCTACCTGCATACAGTAACATGATGAAAAAATTGAACATCTCTTTTTGTAATTAATTGGTAGTTGTTTTTTACGAGTACCTAGCATCAACTGTAACTTTTGATGTGTACTGTAATAAACGGTAATTTAGTACAGCTTAGCATCTTAATGTTATTAACGAATAATTGTTTTAATATCTACAGTCTAAAATTTTAAATGTAATTTCAATTTTAATCTAAAAGATCAAGAGCTATTTTTGCTTCGTCTTCTCTTTCCATACAAGAACCTACTGTAGAGAAAGACGCCTTTTTCTCTAGTAATATTATTAGACATTTCGCCGAAAGTGCATTTCTGTTCTTGCTGTCATATTTCATATTTCTCTTTGATCGTTTCCAAATGAATGAGTAATGTTTTGTTTAGACTAGATCAAACCTCCCGAGCAACGTCTCAATAAGACCAAAAGAAGTGCGAAATCATGTAGCCGGTGGAGAAGATGTCGTAAGAAACCGCTTTCAATCAAGCGACCATCCCTGTGATCCAACTGGTTACCGACATGTTTTGCCGTCGTATAGTTATGAACGACTTCGACCTGTTTCAAGTGTACTTGAGCAGCCAAGACTCACTCCGGCTAGTGCGTTTCTTACTCCATCTTCCAAGCACGTAGTCCCACCATTTTCTCAACCAGCAACCAAGAACCAATCAGTTGAACACGCCCCATCGTTTCTACCAGAGGATGCAAGCGAGGTACTTGGCAAGGAGTCTGGTGCTAGTAAAAGTACTGTGCGTCCGTCAGTATCCTCGGATGAAGATCTTCGTGCAATTGAAGTGAAGCTGGAAGAACTGCTGGAACCTGACAGTCCAGAAATACTTGAGAGAAACCTCTGGTCATGTCCTGGATCACGGGGTAGTCTTCTAGGTTATCCAGGTAAGATACCTCGTGCGTAAGTCATTGAAGTTAAAAATGAACATACTTCGTGTTTAGCAATGATCAGTTTTTTTTCTTCTAATGCGTTTTATTGTTCTAATAATGTTCTAATGGATCGATCAGAACACTTCTTTGTGACTTTCAAGAAACTTTCTCAATGTTATTAAGTCAAGATTTTTTTCAGATTCTGATTCGTCAGATGAACAACAGAAATATTTGTTAACAGCGGCAAGCATGGTGGGAGAAGCAATGGACGATCTAGTTTTTAGTCTGTCACGAAAAAAATCAGGTAAGTCGTTTATTCATTTTCTATCACAACGGCACTTTACGATCGCTTTAGTGCCCCACTTGTGACTTCTAATGCATTCACATCTTGTTTCACGTAAACGAAGTCGTTGGGGGACGTTTACTTTGATTTTTCGGTTGCTGACCAATGTTTTGTTAACTTAATGACAAGTGAACTTTAGCAATATATGTGGCCTTCTCAAGCCGAACGGTTTTTGTCCGTGCCTTTTGGGTAACCCTGGTGTAATTTCGATGAACGCGTCTACTTCTATCAGTAAATTTTCACATATTTTGCTAGATTGGAAACATTTAAAGCTGGACTGGACAGGTGATGAAGATGAAATTTAAGACAAAACTGGAGTACGGTAGGAACGAAAGTAGATTGAACGTTGAAAATCTGTATGGAAACACTTCATGAAAACATCCTGACTACTAAACCTATAGTCCTAGGCCTTCTGCAGGTGCTTGGATGGAACAATGTGACCTATGCGGTTTAAAAAGTACCTCTGTAGTACAAACACCTCTCCAGTTGGGGCATTTGGCTCTATCTCTTTGGTATTCCCTGTTATAAAAGTTCGACTGTATTCTTAATTCAACTAGAAAGATCTTTGAAATCGTGCGCGTGTTTAGTGAAGCGTGATTTTGTGAACTAATCTGCACTTGTTCTGCCGGAAAGATTAACACCTGATGTTCCATTAGTTGCTCTGAACGTCTTGACATTCATAATTATAATGTAGGGTTCCTAATTGATATTGATTTTCTTCGGAAACGTAAGGAAATTATGCATGTAGCGTCCAACACGGCATACTTGATAATTTTAGTTGAAAATGCAAACCCGTATAATATGTACAGTGCTTTGATAAAATTGCTATAGGTTTCAGTGGATCGTACAAGAACATGCTACAAATTTGATTGTTCAAGTACTAAAAATTGCCTATTGAACAATCCGTTGTTTGAATCTCCGGATCAAATATTTTATTTGACAAATTAATATCCCAATTTGTTATCTTTTCTGTGATATTTTTCCGACTTTCAGTGCTTCAATAAATATATTTCCACTTTATCATTGATTTAAAGACAATCTTGCAAGCAATGCAAGAGCAATTAAAAGTAGAGATAACTTGAAATAAGTAAATTGCAACGATATGTCAAAGAGAATAAAGTGATGGCGTCAGCGTCCGCCAGCTTGCATCTATCCGTTAATTATTGCGAGAAAAAGACAGTTTGGAATTTTGATGACAAGATAAGGGTCTCTTCGCTCTTTATAAAGTGTCTACTTCAGCATAGCACGAGGCAGCAAGACGATACATCATAGGCTGGGTTGACGTGAAGGCATTCTTTCTACGTCTGAAGTTTTTTGTGTGGTCTGCTTGAATCAACATAAAGAAAAAACAACGAGAGGCGGTGAAAGTATTCACTCAACAGTTTGTTGGAGGCAAGATACGTAGTCAGGATAAGAATCTATAAACGGCCGGATTTCAGCTGTGAAATTTGATTCGTACCAATTGTGTGATAATAGTTTGAAAAGTATGTCAATATGAGCGTTTGCATTGAGCGTTCCACACCAATGGTATGCGCACGGCGGACGATCTTCACAATGGCGCTAATCTACGTTACAACGGTGAAGTCATTTCTTAAATATGTTGCCGTTCTGGATTTAGTTTGTTTACTTTGTGCTAATGTGATTGTTTATTGATGTTTATTTAGCTTTTATTACTTGCTCAACCCGTGGTAAACGAAATGTCAAACAACGTGTATAAAGGATCTACTGAAGACTGCTTGGACCACACCAAGGTAAATACAATCTTCTTCTTTGAAATATTTACAGCGATGATACAAAGATTCTTCGATTAACGAGCAGATAGTACAAGCCCATGCAATTACTCTTTGTACAGTGTAGTAGTTGTTGGTTCAGTTAGATATTAATGATCTTCACAGGCTCATAAATTGTTGCAAAATTTTTCAAATTTTGTGCTACGTCAGACCTCAACTATGAATGGAGTGTGTCATGTTGTAGTGAAAAGACAGTGTCTTTATGCAGTCAGCTCAAGCTCTAAATGTATTCAAACCATAACTTGGTCATGCATATTGATACTGTCTTCTAATGAAATGATTTATTGGAATATTGTTTTCAAAGATTTTGCCAAAAGATTGCTTCTTTCACTTTCTCGTTTTGAAAATGTATATAAAACTTGGCGCAATGAACATGCACATTTGTTGGACGACTTGAAAGCGTGACGGTCATATCGATATTTTGGTTTTATTAGGAAACAGTGATTATTAAATTAGGTTATTATTCGATTAATTATATATCACTATATAGCATTCATTGCATGCTACCAACATGCCCGGCCTACTTTCTTGCGATAACCACATTTGCATGTGATAAAAGTGCGGGAAGTTTATATTTGGCGGGTTCAAGTGTAGTACACCTCAGTCGTTTTTTTTTTTATGAAAATAGCTGGTAACAGAGAAAAGCTGATAGCGTAGAAAAGCTTATAGGTTATAGCATAGAAAAGCTTATTTAAGCTTCTTATACATGCTACAATGTACGTCTTCGTTAAATTTTTGCAAATGCTTCTTAATCGAGTTGAACGTTTACTACACACCATAGAAACACAAGATTCGGTTTATTAAATCCTGTATAGATGGGCAAAAGAAACTCATATTTGTGGACTTTGAAGAACTATCCTTCCGTGTACATATTTGGAAGCATCCATCGACCATATTCCTCAGTGTGGCTGCAGGTACCCAGTAATGTGAAGAGAGCTTTTCAGTCAAGCAAGAAAGTGTACTTTGAGATTGACTTGCAAAGTCCTACATA
This sequence comes from Phenganax stokvisi, assembly GCA_025400075.2. Lineage (NCBI taxonomy): Eukaryota > Metazoa > Cnidaria > Anthozoa > Malacalcyonacea > Clavulariidae > Phenganax > Phenganax stokvisi. Next base: position 19,366 of record JAODVQ020292178.1, read on the forward strand.
TTTGTTGACAATCACCAAGTGTCAGTATCTTCCAAATAAGCAAACACTCGCTGATGTTCTCCCGCGAAAAGTTCTTGGCAAACTTCAAAATTACTTGGATTTCATTCGCTCTGAAATTCCTGAGTGGTTGAACTCAAACGAAATTAAAGAAGAAAGAAATCCGGACAAGGTGTTCAAAGATTTGACCAGAAATTGGCAAAGAAAGAGACCTATATGGATTCTTCTGCAGCTAGCGGCATTAAATAAGGAATATGTGCAATCGAGAAACGTGCCGTCGTTGGACATGTACATGTTTTTGAAAGCAGGGAAGAACAGGAAGACTATTGGTCATATAGAAAGTGCTGAAGGGCATTGTGGACTAAACAACTTAAACTCTAGTCAGGTATGTATATTGTGCGATGAAAGATGCAGTGTGCGTGCCGTGGTAAGTATTGTAACCACATGGAACACTTAAAACGTTTGCACGTCATCAATAGAAAACTACTTAATTAAAAGCTAGATTAAAATTCTCTTTCAAATTAAACTATCCACTAATTTCATATTGACATATAATTTAAATATTCTTCAATTAAACTGTTTATAATAATTAGGCTTGCTATGAAATGTAGAGGTTCTATGATTTGCAGTGCGATTAAAGTGAGGAATAATCGCGTGCGCATTTGAGCAGTTTGAAAGTTGGTAGCAATTGTTGTTCTGAGGCACAAGCATCCCTGATACTGAATTTATAAAGTTGTGCAGTGACTTGCTGTGAACTCCCTTGCTTAGATACTCCCAGTCTAACAATGCTCACCCTAGCAGACAGGTCATGCATGGAGTAATTGGTTATCTACAGAAAGACGGGAAAATTAATTATCTTTTCCGAAGCTGTCAAATGCAGCGCATGAACTAGTATTTTGTAGTTACAGTATTTTTTGCAATTGACCGTATTTACTAGAACGCATTATTGCCGCAATATCAAGTTGTAATATTTTAAAAGTTTAAGAGAAATTGACTTGACTCTTTATCATTTCATGTCGTGGGCTGAAACTAAAAGTATGTGAATCCTTCACTTCATTGCTAATCAGCTTTGTCTTTTGTATATACTTCTCAGCCATTGTGTATAATCTTGAGTTTCTGTAAAAGACTAATGCATGCTAACTAAGCTACTCATTTTCGTTATTGGCGCTTCTTAATTTTTTAATGTCAATCACAGATAATTAGAATAACAGGAAATAGGAGGTATCACCCAATTGAATCCTTGACACCAAACTTTATCTTTCTGTAATGATTTTATCGTTTTAAATTTGTTGTGCTTAAATGATAATGAATAGAATTATGGAAAGCTTTAAATATTCCTTCCATGGCTGTATTAGGTAGTGCTTGCATGGTTTTTAAACTTTCCCTCGACTATGTATTGACTATTGCCGTATTACCATTGAACATCGTTGCAATTACGTGTTTGTATTTTCACTTTCAGGCCATAATTTATTTGGACGAGCTTTTAACAAAATACAACCTTGTGAAAAAACAGAGCTACACTGTACCTAACAGCAATGATTTAAAATATCATTACATTTGCGGGAACCTTAGTAACTACGTGTCATCTCCGAAATTGAATGTCCATACTTCAACACGGTCGTCCAGGTTGCACACTTTGCAAAACTTTGAAAATTCCCTGAGAGAAGAATTATTTCTTCGGCGAAACAAGCAGATGGTGAAGAAAATTATTAAAGAAATTAAGTTTGAACGACAAGGGAAGAATAGAAGGATGTTTTTTACAGTTGGAGCAGGTAACGTCTATCTTTCGGATGTACAATATTTGAATAGTGAAAAAACTAACGGTTATGTATTGTATCCTCCTTCGCAGCCCTGTCACTTAAGTTACTTGCCGTTGGCACATTTCCCAAAAAACCTCGTCCTGTAATGGGCGGATTATACGTATATCATTGCGGCTGCGTAGCTTGTTCAAAATTTTCAATGCTACACATTCGAGCGTAGTTTGGGCGGTTTTTCTGCAGAGATTTGAGTACCAGAACATCACAACATTGGTTAACTAACAAAGTAATATTCTAAACTTCTCCTTTCACGAAATACGAAATGTATTTTTCAATGCCCTACCATTCTTCGAGAAGATATTGAAAGCTTCCTAATTACACTCCTCAACGAATTCTAATGTCTACTTTATTCTGATATGTTACAAAAACGGCCACTTCGGGTCGTAGGTATTTGCTGATGCCACTCTATGCCACTTTGATTGACTTTTAACGACCTCACACAAGACCTTATCTCCTTTCATAAATTATAACTTGCGTCGAATTGCCCGGTCGTCACTGCAATTAGATAATGTAGAAAAAAACAAACTATTTTGCCATCGCAATAAAAGTCAAAATAAATATCATGAGACAAATGGCGTGGGAACTGCGTCCGACCGTGCGATACATTTTGTTCCCTAAACTTTGCTATACCACTTCGCATTTCAAAGAATAAAGTCTAATGAGAATTGATAGTGACGTGTAAGATAATATTGTACTTTGAGAATAAAAAACTCATTGAGACAAAATTTACAACTATACAGCTATATACGGTTGTTATGGTAAAGAGACTCTACTCTGAAGCACACTGTCACTATCTTCATGCTTTGATACCACTGTTTAATGATCCTATCCGGCGGAATTTGTAAAAAAAGTTTTAATCTCGAAATTTGAATTTCCTTTTTCCTTGAATTCTTCTAATATTTGGTTTATCGTTGACAAAAAATTGCAACTATTTGCGAAGTGCACTTTTTTGTCTAGTTATCTTCGTGTACCACAAGGTATCCATAATCAATTATTTATCAGTAAACCCTATATACTGCACTGATAAGATGAACATCAAATAGCACCTGGGGACAAGTCAGTTCCGGCGCCTTGCTGGATGGTTACCGAGATGAGCATTTGAGTTTTCTGTCCTATAAACATGCCATCCCTCGTAGAAATGTTTCCTCCTATTGCATTTTCCGCTCGCTTTCTTAGACGTCTGGCCGTCGCCTTCTCATTGGCAGGGGCGTAGCCAAGGGGGGGCAAGGGGGGGGCTTGGCCCCCCCCAATCATTTGAGAACCACTTTTTTTAAAACGTTGAAAACCGGCAAAAAATATGTTGGGGGGCATCTCACTTTGAAATCTGAAAATTTCCCGAGTAAGCATGCCCCCCGACCTTTCTAAAATGTATTCGCCCCCCAAGAGTTAGGTCATGGCTACGCCACTGCTCATTGGTCTTCCCTTTGTTCATTGACAGCCTACTAAGGAGGCAGTCTCAACTAAGCAGAAGCATGATAAAAACAGATCCAAATTAGGAATCTATTCTCTGTGTTTAGGTCACCTTATTGGTAAAGGAAGTATTATAGATCTTCTCAAGTCAAAAGGATTCAAACCAATGCACATCTTGGCAACAGATACACTACCAAGGTAGAAATTGCTGCGCCTACCTAAAAAACTACTGCATTACATAAATGTGATGACCAAGAATTTGCCTGCATGCTAATAATCGATCGTTGACCTGCGCGCATTTTTTTTAAAAGTGCTGCTCATTGAAATTAATCACTTCTATCAAGAATTATTCAATTATTACGTATTATCGTACGCTGTGAATTAGGTTAAGGCGCCACAAGATGAACGACCAAAGACAAAAAAAGAAAAAATCCAAAAGAAGGAAGACAAAAAAAGTTGGAAAATTAGTTCCCACTGCAATTTCCTCAACAAATTTTCATGCGAGAGAAGAAATAGTGGACAGCAGCTATCATAGGTTTGTTATACAGTTCTCAGTTGTTTCATATATATGTAGGAAATTAACTGCATCCAGCGTATCTTCAATGCCTAAGATTTGTGTACAAATTTGAAGTATTTCTCTCCTGCCTATCCGTTAATTACCTGTCCCTCTTTTTTGCAGTTCGTCGTCATTGAATCTCGGAGTACGCTGGAATACATACGTAGCTTTTCTTTTGTCGTACATACTATGCACTGTACTTCAATAGCACTTCTAGTTTAGTGGTTTCCTGCTACTAAATTGCCGGCAGCCGGTAATCCAAAATATCGTTCGACCCGCAAGGCCAAGAAAGGATGTATACAGGCAAGCATGCAATTCAGCATTACGTTTACGGTGTATTTGCATAAAACTGGTAGTTCTTGCCTGGAACTTTAATGACACAATGGCAACATAGCATGCGCCAAGGTTACCGCATATTTCAACCCCTCATAAACCATAAAATAAGTATACTCTTGTGATTTGCACTTACAATAGGCATAGCTAAATAGTTTTGTAGGATTCGGTTGGAATAGTTCTCAAGGCAATGTATTTTTGTTCGGGGCACATCTGAAGAATGGAAGTGACTTTCTCCGCAAGCCTTAAAAAGGTGTAAGTTTGCCAAGGTCCTTCAGGGTCTAAGGAAGAGGCAGGGGACTGTGATTGCGGCTCTTCAGGGGGGGGGGGCAGAGAGACATATTTCTTGAGCAATTGCATTGGGTGGGCAAAGTTAGGAAGGGAAAAGGTGAGGGAAATCAAAGTGAATTTCCCAAGTTATGAAGGAGTTTAAAAAGAAACAAGACTTGACTTTTTGTAGCTTGTTAAATACAAGAGGAGGAGTTCTTATTGCGAGACAATAGCTGCCGCTACGTCAAGCCAGGCATTATCGAGTTTCAACTCGAAAATGGTGAATGAAAATCCATATTTCTGTTGGAGAGTTTCTTTTTATTCGCTGTTGGTCATGTTTTTGTTTCATACAGGTTACGACAAAAAAACCCAGAACTTTTTCCAGTGACCCAAGTATGTAAGTTTCTTTGACCAGTGACGACAAAACTCTTCTTTGGATCTCACTCTGATCTCGCCATTTCTAGTTCATTGTCACGTGACCAAGCTTGTCTCTAGCTCGCTGCCATTCCCTTCTCTCTGTAGCAATTATTATAAGATCCTTCAATATTTTATGGACAATTACGGTAAAAATTTAATCACACCTCAACCAAAGAATAAAATACGCGACTTTACTAATTCTTTCATCTTACTTAACAGTTATAAAGGCTTATACAAACTTATATAGTTATTTAAAAAGAGCAGTAAAACATTACTTCTACGTTTAAAAAATCACGAATATAAAGAAATGTTAGTTATGATAATGAGGAACAGCGTGCTGTAACAGGTGGATCGTATACATATTAAATAATGGCTGAAAAAGCTTGATCTATATACCATTATTCATATATCTGCTGTTGTTTTGCTTTTGCAATGGTTGAGATTCAAAAGCCTATGTGATATTTTAACTAGTACTTGCATTAAGGCTTATTTATTGACCAATTCGCACTTCCGTGAATGAATTTTGGCGCCAGGTTCATAAACATTGTTTTGAACTCATGCTACGTCCTGCACGGGAAGTAGCTCGTGCATTCTAAAACGATCTCGAATAGCGGGACGAACGTCGTTTCCTTGCTCTACCAAGTACTTCAAGAACGGCAGCAAATCAAGCAATTCTCTGTCTGAATGATCTGCAAACCAACTTTCAATAGGAATGCCATTGAACAACTGATAAGCAAACGCTTGTGGTGAATTGTCTACAATCATGGTCTTAGTCAAATCTCGACCCAAAATACTCAAATCCTTGATGTAATTACCGTCTACACACAAACAGTGTTCACGAAATAATCGATGGCGAAATATCTGCTTCTTTGGGTCTAAAATGTTAATTAGTTTATCAGCGTAAACTCGTTTAGATGCAGTGAAAAGAATGACTTCAAAATTTTCAGCCACTTTCTCTAGGAACTGTTGCAGGTGGGGCCTCGTACGAACAAATACTTGATAAGATATGTTTTGATAAAGTACAGGGAACGTTAGAGCTGCATCTTCAAGTCTATTTAGACTGCAATGTACTAACGTTTCATCCAGATCTAAGACCAACGTGTACTCTGGTGTACTACGAGTCCTCAATGGCAACACTGGCGTTGCATGAGAGCGGATTGCATCAGTGAGTGGGGGGAGATGTCGCAAGAAATAATACGGATCATTATTGGGCCATTCTCCTGCTCTGATCTCTTCAATATTTGCATTCTCATCTTCTTTCCGTGCTTGTCCGCCATCATAGGCTTCGTTTGTTGACTCGCACGAGCAAATAGAGTTATAATTTGAGTTCAATTTGCCGCCATTTATCGCTGGTAGCTCAACGAGCTCGCCACTACTAGACGTCGCTGGTTTGATTTCTCCGTTTTTACCAAATAGCGTTAAGACAGGGGAAAATAACGTCCCGAGAAGAGATACTCGTGGTTTCTCGACGCTCTTGCTGTCTTCGGTGCTAAAATCATTGCAGTCACTATTTACGTTACACTTGATTTTTCTCGGCCGATTGATGCGAGGGGAAGAAGATATCATACACTCATTATTTAAGTTACCAGGGCTGATTCGTCGCCTTTTCGCTGCAGGAATAGGACTTTTACTTTCTTTAGTCGGCGTAGTCGACCACAAGAAAGTTTTGATTGACGACAGTAGCCCTGCTTGAACTTCGCCATCTTCCTCGTATACATTCCCACTATCATCGTTCGCTTCGAAACTGTCGCGTTTTCGCTTTAGAGATGACAAAACAACTGACATACTTACAGCCAAATTAACCCACACATGTTTACAATACGATTGTCTAAAAATGTAATAGATTCCCAAAGCGATCTAAACGCGTAGTAACTGCACATAAAGCTACAATTTCAGACCAGTAGGCGGTGAAATGTTACACTCGATCGCACATTGAAATTGAATATTTAATTTTTGCACTTCGAACGCATTTACGGATCACATGACGTGCTCGCGTGTCACACACGCAGCAGATCGCGCACATGCGAGCGAACCCAACACGCACAGCAATAAAGCACGAAAAGCAAACTTCCAGCACGGATCTTGGACAGACCAGGCACGAACTGAATACTGAGACAAAAATTTATTGCAACTATCAAGTCAACAATTTCCAGCGAACGTGTATATCAGCGCATGTGTAATCACTTTCTTTATATTATACTATAACCGAAAAGAGTGATGACAATATTGGTCCACTAATTTAGTCGCAATTAATCCGGCAGGTGCATAGTGCAGTAGCAATTAAAAACTCTACTTTAGCGCATGGACAATAAAAAATAAACAAAAAGTATTATACCAAGTATAAATTTGCCTTTCATATATAGGTAGAGGTCCGTAAACTTGACAATAGTGCAAGATGTATGATATATGATAAGTGGATGGTGGCTAATATCTCGCGAGATGATGAGTGCATTTTCATGAAGTTTATCAATTTGGTCGACTACATTGAAGTGGAATTTGAGTGGAAAACTAGAACTGTTGGTCAGTGAAACCGAAAAAGTGAAATCAGAAAAGCAGTGAATGTGGTCGCATGATACTTCTCGATTGTTTTACTCAGATAAATGCGAAAAAGTAGTGTTGCTTGCAATGACCTGAGTCAATAAAACTGAGAAGGAAAAGACGAAGGAACTCACTACCCTGCCCAAAGTTTTATATCTTAACTTTGAATTTGATTTTCTCAGCATATACAAAGTTGGTTTCAAAATAAGTGAAATAACTTTACCTGTAAAATGAACTCATGAGATCGATCGTTGTTTTAATCCATTTACTTGTAAAACACTCGCAGTTCGTGTCCTATCAGATATAAAGTACTCCTGCACGTGTTTTAAAGTGGTTTTTAATAGTGCCTACGAAGCGGCAATATTGTTTGCCAAATAGGCTCATACGATTTCCCTGATTTCCCTGTTTGCGCGCCTACCATCATACCATGCATTTTCTTCTCACTGCATCTCGTTAAAGTGCTCGCCTCCGCATTGTTCCAGGTTGGCGGGTTAATAAAATTAGAAATAATTTTAGGGTCGCCCATTGCCAGATTGGCCTCCAGGGGACCAAACAACTCGATTTTAGCTTCTTTTTTTTTAGCTTGGCCACGAAAAAAACAGTTCGGCTCTTTGGCTTCTCATTATAACGCAATTTGTTGGATGTTGTCGTATTTTTTTTGGGTCAAACATATTTGGCTCCGATCATGCGCAGAACCCAACCCTGAATTTAGAATTCAAAAATGCCTAAAGAATTTCATTGCATTTAGTATCGCCGTCTGGCTCTTCCGAGACTTCTTACTACTCAAATACCCCCTTTTAAACTTTCTAACCTTAAAATTTTAGTGGTTTTAAAAGTAAACGAAGATCGTGCAACATAATGTCTTTGCTCCGACGATTAAGTCGCAGACTTAGTCGACGTGGAAGCCAACCTACGAGAAGAAGACAAGACTATTCTGATGGCAAATCTCATGATAAGGATAGCATCGCTTGTAAAGTTAATCTGTTAGATGGCAGCGTGTTATCCTTCGGCTTAGAAGTGAGTATCAAAGGCAAAACATTACTTAAAATGTAATCGTGTGTATTTAGAATATGAACGATATGAACATGTAAAAATCTGGTCGTCTACATGTTGTATATTAAAATACTGAACTGGTAGTGTGTTTTCAAAGGCAGCATTCCAAGAAAATATTTACCTGCTGTTTAATCAGTCGGTTGCCCGTTGACATGCCTTGTTCTTGCTACAGCTAGGGATATAAACCCTCTCATGGCCGTTTATTTGATATGAACTGTGGCCGAATGAAAACAAGCGCTCCTCAATCTCCTGAAGTCAAACCCAGTATACATGTATACAACGTACTGCAGGCTGCATTTTATTGTAAAAGTGTTTTAATGGTTTTCACTTCAGTCAAATATGTTAAAACCATTATGGTAGAATACTATAGCCCAGTTTAGAGATATTTTTCATGAATTATTTTAAAGGTTATAACTTTGATGTATTTATTATTGACTGCTATGAAGAGATCAAATACCCCCAATGTAATATCGCAATATTAATAAAATATTTGCCAATATATTAACTACATTGCCGGTGCCAAATATATTTCAATTGTGGCTCTAACAAATGATTGCCCAAATAAAACAGTGCCTCTAAAAATTAAACAATCATAATATTTTTTGTACAAGAATGTGAATAACACATAGATTTATGGATTTTGTGTTAAATACAAGTGCAGTAATATATGAGCCCATTGTTCAATATGACAATGTACAGCTGATATAGAAATCAGCCATTGTCGTTGTTGCGGCACAAGTACTCTTTGCTATAGCGTCTATTGTATAAAAACAGTACTAGTGTGTTGCATATACTATGAAATAGAGTACTAGTTTTGATGGACCACTGTTGCCACATTTTTCACAGCTTTCTGAGAATTTGGGAAATTGTTGCATCTGAAGTATTCTCAACTTTCAAAGGAAATTATCTCAGAGGGCTTAGTTTATGCTTGTATAATGTAAGATTGAACTAGCAGTTTTTAAAAGTATCACTGCTAGTGTTTTAGCTAGTGTACTAAGTGATTGAACTATGGTCTATCACACAGTGTACATTTACCAATCAAGTGCTTCGCACCTGACCTTCATGATAAATTATGTATACTTGCATACATAATAATGGTTTGTTTATGTTTCTCTCCAAGGTAGCACTAATTATTGCAATTGATCATTGATGTAATCACAAAGAATTCTTTTGAAACCTACTCATGTGAGATGATGAATGTGCAAGTTTATTCTTTCTGCAATGTGTCGGATGTTGTGTCCTTTGACTAGACGATACATTTGTTATTGAGGTTTAGGTCCAAATGTTATTTGCCTTTACATATATAATCATTTCCAGCAAGTGAATAATATGAAATAAAACAAAACCAAATTAGTAGTTTACAATTGAGTGTATGCCAGTCATTTGCATTTTTCTTCCCTGGTAAAATTAGCTAGCATCAGTCAGTTGCAGTGAAGTACTGCATACGTTCTTGTATAAATTATACTGAGTATATCACAATGAGTATTGTAGACACTATGCACGCGATTACAGGCCTGGGTTTTCTGTGTAGCACACATTACCTGTCGTGGTTTAGGCCTCACTGTCACACTGTGCTTCCTATTCTTGTTTCATATGTTATTTCATCTGATGCAAGGCAATTTTACTCATCAAGTGGAGACCCTCACAACATGTTGGGTTAACAAAACAATTTGACAAGATTTTCAGTCACTGCAAGCTATTGGCACAATATCTAAAATATGTTTGCTATTTATTATCAGTTGTTAACTGCCTGGGGAAGATCCTGAAATCTTGTTGCTACAATCTAACAACATGTCTAGTGGAATGTAACTTTTCTTTTCATGTAGAAAAATTCAATTGGAATGGAGCTGCTCAACCTTGTGAACAAGAATTTAGATTTAATTGAGACAGATTACTTTGGTTTACATTTTACTGATTCTCAAAAAATTTCTGTAAGATAATATTTTGAATTCGACTGTAGTGCTTGGTTTCCATATAGTCATATTATCTCTTAATGGGAAAAGTATTGTATCTTCGTAGCTATAAATCACACCAAAAACTTACATATTGTCATCTAATACATGGAAACCAGGCTTACTGTATAATCTAAATAATAGAACAGTGTCATTTGTTTTTAAATGTACTTTTTTTTAACAGCACTGGTTGGATCCATTGAAGACAATAAAAAAACAAATGAGAGGTAATTGGCTAATTCGTAACTCAGGCTCCGTAACTGTTGCCTGTTTAGGTTTACATTTGATTCCTCACTATTGTTCTTTATATATTCTTCTATGAATATTTTAGGACACCCGCCTTACACATTTGACTTTCGTGTCAAGTTTTATGCTGCAGAGCCTCATAGTCTGAGTGAGGAACTGACTAGGTAAATAAAATCACAACACTGGATGATCATGCATAATGAAGTCTGGTCATATCATAATAGTCAACTCCTCTTTTTAGGTTTGCTGATTACAACTACCATGATGCATTGTGGGAATTTTATGCTTTATGCCATTACATGTCTGAAAAGCATTATGGTAGTTGTATTCAGAATCTGCAATAAGGGGAACTGGCTATTACTTTGTGTTTTTTACAGTCTTGTCAAGTTAGGTTTTTCCTTATTGAAACTATATGGAATGACGCCTTTAAGTTACTTTGTCTTAACAACTATTGCCTAGCAATGTTGCAATTATAAACAACATATATGCATTACTGCCATCTTTTATAGATATCACTTTTTTCTACAATTAAAGCAAGATATTTTAACGAAGAGGTATATTTATTTTTAGTGTCTTACAGTTGATACATTGGATTTACTATATTGTACATAATGTACATGCTTCATAAATGCCACAACTTAATGTCCTTTTATTCTTTAATTGCATAAGGTTGCATGTTCCATTGAAAAAAGTGGTGGAATTGGCTGCATACAGTTTGCAATGTAAGTACTTTCAAAATGTTCAATAACCTCCATGTAAATGATTGGCTTTTCTTACATTTCAAAACTGCCAAAAAGTAGCATAAATTGTAGCAAAGTTTGTAAATTAAAACTAGTCTGTATTTAGAAGTATCCTTTTATTTTTCTTCTCTACCATATCAGCGCATGTGTTAACATCATACATTTTCACAAATTTAGCTGAACTTGGAGACTTTGATCCTGAATTACATGAACAAAATTACATCAGTAATTTTAAATTTATTCCTGAACAGGTGGGTTGAAGTGGGACATGTGGGTATACTATATGTTACTCTTCGTACATGCCTGTTGTTTGCAGTGTACCTAGAGAAGGGGAAATTGTTATAAAGAGGAAAAATAGACTTGCGGTCTGACAGAGTTTTGTGTAATGGACCTGTTGACTTGCAAAAACCAGAAAACGTGGAGCTAGTACAACGTAGGCTAGCTTTCTATTTCATGAGATATTTTACCAAGGTTTTGTTGTAGATGAATTTATTAAAAGTCTCCACCCTTCCAGTGCACCCAATTTCTTCATCTTACTCTGTCAAATACAGGAGACGTATATGTAAACAGTTTTCTTGTTTTAGACTACTGAACTTGAAAAAGAGATACATCGAAAACATCGTCAGTTTGCGTAAGTGGAAAATGCGCTTTGTGTAAATGTTGTGTGTTCAGTATTGATTCTTTTGTACATTGTATGTTAAGATTAATTATATTTCTATATTCAGTGGTTTGAATCCTGCTGAGTGTGAAGTCAACTTTCTTAAAATCGTAAAGTCAGTTGACACTTATGGTATTATTCAATATGAAGTTCAGGTAAGTGAAAAATTTTCTTAGCAGAGTGAATTCTTTCTCGGCTCGCTATAATTGTGCTTGTTTCCGTTTACTTTATGATATTTCGGAATTCTGTTAATAAGTAACAAAATGCAAAGGCCATCTGGTAATAGCGCTGTGAAGGCCCCAACTGGTCGAGACTGGGGATGCAGCCGTAAAAGTATAGATTAGTAACCAATTTTCAATTTAACAACTTTGTTGAGACAACATTGGAAACATAACATTTCATTCGATGTAGCAACTAAACTAGTGAACAAACAGACATCACAAGGCCTAGAAGGAAAGAGTTTGGACCAGGAACTGGTCCCTAAACGCTGCTAATCTTCTTGTTCTTGTTCTTGTTGTCGTTGTTGTTGTTGTTAGGGGGCGACGCTCTTCGAAAAAAGCCTAAGGCTTTCTCA
>JAODVQ020292179.1:0-12458 GCA_025400075.2 Phenganax stokvisi
TCAGTATACACCCCCCGTAAAGTTTACACTATATATAACTCGTTTGAATTTTTGCTACCCATCACAATAGTGCAAAGTGAAACTTTGCCCTAAAATCGCTATTGCTCGGTCACTAGGCCGGTCATAGATTCATTAACCAATGACAAGCTTTGTTGTGACTTGTGATGTCACACCACTGCCACATATTAAAATCTGTGGCCGGTCAAGGATTTAGGGCACTGATCGATTAATAAAACAGTTACTGGACTGTTATACAAATCTGACCGAGTAAAACGAGTAACTGGATTGCTACACAAAAATATAAGCACTCAATAACTTTGTATGTTTTACCCCCTTCACTTGACTGGTTTGATGTACGCTTAAATTCGCCACTGTGAAGTTTACATAGTAATTCGAAGATTCTCATGTAACACTCTGCAAAGCAGTAAGATTAGCGTCATCAACGTGCGTTTAAGAAATTACAATTCTGATGTTCGCCACAAACTTTGATATCAAAAGCTAGTTTTCTCCATGTAATAGCATGTGCATGTCTTCTTAGGGTTGAATTGCAGGTATTTGAGCATGACATGTACATGTCAGAACATCATGGTTATTTGTCAGCTTTATATATAAACTTTTAATTCTTTCAAACAAAAATACCCTTTACAGTTTGCTTTCAGTTGGAAGCGACGTGCACCCAAAGAAATATTTTCAAATGCAGAAATATATCTATTTGGAAAGCAATTAATTCAAGCAAAACAAGCGCTTCATCTTTTTGATTCAAACGAACATTTGTCCGAGAACATGGACTTGCAAAGAAGAACTGCCATCTCTAGTTAACATTTCAGTTACCAGCCGCATTTGCTAACTTACAGAGCCCCAAAGACGGCCAAGCCGTTCATAGGCCTACCTGATCAAATTTGTTTGGGGGAGCAATCCATTATTGCCCGAAACTAGGTTTAATTTAAAATGAAGTCATTGAAATGAATTTGCTCGATAACATAAAGCGATGGAAACAATGCCGTGTATGTGGTGTGCTGAAATACGTAATAGCAATGCAGCCCGAAATTTTGCAAAATTCCACGAAATATTGCCCGAATTTCTGTGTTTCAAATGTGGTAGGGGAGCAGTTGCCTCCACTGGTCCCCTCGGCTGGTATGCCTATGAAGCCGTTAGTGAACATTTTTGAATAAATTTATATTTAGAACAAGATCCTTCACCGTTATTGAGACAAATTGAAATTAAATTTGGGAGTATTTTTTTCATATTTGTTCTCGGTTACATAATTTACTATTGCCCCGTGGTCAAATTTGATGAGTTGACTAACTGAGCTGGAGTAAAACTGGTGGCCCTTTAAATTTGAAAATTTAAAAAAAGAGTTCTATAGTTATTTTCGTGAACCGATTTAAACCAGGGCCGTATTAGCAAGAGAAGAAAATATTAGGCAGTCTAAACCACATTTTACGGGTAGCCGTCACTAAAAATCTGCTGACCGTGCTCATAGGGAGAACAACATATGGCATAGTAAACCATGACATAGCTATTCTTGCACCAACCGGTGGAGCCAGAGAGAAGGACAAGCTGGTAACGGATATTTCACGGTAAAAGTGTATTTAAAGAAAATTCCTTTACTCTTTGTGAGAGAAGCAGGTCCGACTGAATTCGGGCATTTGTTTCATTTTTTCCCCTTTAATTTCTAGTGTTTAATGAACCCCATTTCTGCGTCTTCCGCCGGTAAAATTCGTGAGTTACTAAGGTTAATGACTTCTTAACGACTTTTTAACGACATCACTTCTGAGTGTTTGTCGAACAACAAGAGGATTCCGAATGGACAACGAGAGGTTTCCGAGGATAAGCCGTTTTTATTTGAGAAGGCCGAACAATATTCATTTTGCAACTTAGTAAAATTAAATGGAAGAAAAGAAAAATTTATATCAAAAAGCAAATTAGTCTCATCTACGTTTATGCCTTAAAGGAAAAGTGGAATTCGCATGCTCGCCATCACTTAACATCGAACGGTATTGTTGGACGTCTTAAACTGTGTGTCCTTAAGATGGAATTGTATTTTCGAGTATAGAAAAAAGTCGTAAAAACGAAAACACGGCATCCTTTTTACATTGCATGTACATACTTTAAAGAGCTAAAATGAATATTAGCGAACACGTTTGGGACGGAAAACAGTCAAAATAAATAAGAATCTACACGATTTTACTTGCATGGGAACGGAACGCGATAAAATGGTTTATGTGGGAAAAGCCAGAATTGCGTTATTTTTGGAACTTCATTTGTTTTGCAGAATACATCCTTCGATCATAGCAAAAAAAAGTTAAAGAGTTGTAAGGCCTCCTGCACACGAGAGCTACAGTTGAGGTAATGTTGGTTGTGACCCTTAGAAACCAAAACCTCGGTTAATATCACGTGCACACGTCGAGCTAACTGCTGAGCAAACGGGCACGAATAACGATGATTTAGCTCAGCTGACTGCTTTCGTGAGAGGCAGGCTTAACATGGGCAAGAAATGGCCATCTTTGGCGGGGCAGGCGCCATAGCTACGAGTATGAACATATCAAGATGCGTCACCAATGCAATTTTCTAATTAGCTAGCCCATCCAAAGCGACTATAAATGCATGTAGTGTTTTTACTTGATTATATTCCAAACAATCGTCATGGAATATTGCAAAACGCTATTTAAGCAATATTAAGAAACATGAAATGAAGATATTTCGTAGGATGCTCAAAAACAGTGAAGAGGTTAAGATCTCACAATTTCTTGTAACGTATATAGGTAGCTTGATTTTTCGTGTTGATTTTCTGCAATATCTGTGCGTCTACCTAAAATTAACTTCTCCACGTAAACAACCATAGTCTGCAACAAATCGGAAGAAAATGTAGAAATAAACCTAAAGAAGTCTGCCAGATATTGTGACAAAAAGAACGCTACAAGCAATCGTAACGCGAAATAGAGGTATCTTAACTTCTCTAGTAACTTGGAAAAGGGAGGGAAAGACAGCGCATTTACTTTGTAGTAATCCGAAACGGTCGTCACACAATGTTGCAAAATGCCTTTGTGCATTTCTCAGAAAGTTGAATTGGAGATAGTCCGTAAGAGTTTAAAAGCATGGAATTGCAAAAAATGCTGCCGTCTCTGGATGGATTCGAACTATCAACGTTTCGGTTAATAGCCGAACGCGCTAACCGTTTACGCCACAGGGACTGACCTACCTGACCACGCTGCCTCAAGTAAAACAAATACTAAAACACGATATTTTTCGGTTTTAAGACAAATAAATGGGAATAAAAGGGTAGCACTGTATTGTTTTCTCTGTGCTATTAAGCATGGTAGGGAGACTTGGTGCAATCTAAAAGCTTGCAAAAACAGTGGCAACTGCATGGCTGAAGTGTCTTGGCGAGAGGAATTGAAGCCTATACTCCTAACTATTTTGCCCATCCGCGGGGGACTTCATTGTTTGCACTTACGGTAACGCTAGCTACATCTCCCTTTCTTGGGTCGATAAACAAAACGTCAAACTTATAATTCTGATTGTTTAAATTATCTTGTATAGTTCAAAAAGTTCATTAAAACACCCCGGTTTTCCCTAGGTTTCAAGGACAATTTTTAATTTTTTTTGGCCTCATGCACTTGTCATGAGATCATTATTGGGTAACCATGCGCAAGCCTTAGCGTGAATATCTTCTCCTTTATGACTAGTTAAATGTTGCACTGCTGGTTTTTTAATAATCTAATGCTAGTAACTGCATACACGAGTAATTAATATAAACTGGCTATTGTATTTTGTTATCTCACTCAGAGTACTGCCTCGGTACCACCATGGCTGGAGCCAACGCTAAAAAACTTCAAAATTGAGACCCTGTAGAACGTCATAAACGGCTATTGCAGAGCTGAATATGTCTATATCTATACAACCAGTTCGGTCAATCAGATTGGGAGTATGTCTACTATAAAATAATATTACTTGAGAAAAGCACGCAACTAAAGCTCTAGTGCATATTTTCTGCTAGATAATCCGTGAAAATATGCAAAATTTGCTTAAAATGACATATTCTGGGAAAAATCTTATTTAAATATGTGAAATATTCCCTAAAATAGCTGCAAAATAACCAAATAAATGGTTTAAATCTTTGAGAATCTAAAGAATTTAAATTTGAATTTTGAGTAAATAAATTGTTTATTTTTGCGAAAATTTTTGGTCGGGCTGAACCCGAACAGGGTGACCTCTTATTCTGCAAATTATTGTGATTATCTGGCTTCTGAATTTGCTATGAATTGCTATGTTAAAATTGGCTTTGGTGACATCTCATCTCACGATCTTCTCTTTCCTAGACAGGCATTTCAGCTGCTAAGCTGCAGAGCCTGATTTTGAAAAAAAGCTTCACATGCTGGATACAGACCTGAACGGAAATAAGCCATATCTTATCCATTAGACCATATAGGACCTTTGACTTTTATTATTATTTATTGCAACTTCTGTATTCTCGATACCTGGCTTTAATGAGTTTACTGAGCTTGAGTAAACTTGCCGGCCTTTAAGTCTAAAGAATGAAAAAAGAGTCCCAGCTACTTTCATGTACTGATTTGTGCCATGCAGAGCCGTGGCAGTGAAAGAATAACATACACGGTAAAGACCACATTTTACAGCGCAGCGATTACCAAGAATCTGCTGACCATGCTCATAGGGAGAATAATGTATGAAGTAGGAAGGGGAACACAAGTAAATTATCCGGAAAAATGAAAAAAATGCCCAAATTTAGTCTGACTCACTTTTCTTACAGTTAGTAAAGGATCTTGTTTTAACTAATCTCTTATTCTGAAATACCTGCAATCGGCTTGTCCTTCTTTTTTCCTCCAATGGTTAGCGGAAGTAGTTATGGCTCAAACTTAATGGACCACAATTTGTGCACTTGCCTCCTGCATAAATCATGAGTTAATGAAGTTGATGCCATTTTAATGACTTTTAACGACATCACTTCCGAGCTTTGTTGAACAACAAGAGATTACAAATGGATCGTAGGACAACGAGAAGTTTCTGAGGATAAGCCGTTTTTATTAAAAATGGCGGAACCATTCTTTTCTGGAATATTAATAAAATTAAATCGAAGAATAAAAACATGTTTTTTTCAAAAAGGAGAACCTATATTTTACTAAGAATGGGATTCGAACCCATGCGTGCAATCGCACATTGGAACTTAAATACAACGCCTTAACTACTAGGCCATCCTGGTGTCATATGTCAATGCTGTCAAGATACTAACTTAAAAGCACACTCATTTTTTATTGGTTTTTAGACCTCAAATTATGTGCTTTGTTGACTGGATCATTTTAACAAGATATTGTACAAAATCATTCTTCACGACGTACAAGATGACAGAACTGCTGATTTTAAGGGGGTTGAGAGCCAATAATACTGATATACTGTAAATAGAGTTTTGTTATTATATGAACTTTTATCGGAAAAGCTAGAAAGCCCATTTAATTTGATAACAGATCGTATTAAACTACAATCCTGGACAAAACCCCCTGGCACATTTTGCAGATCTGATCAATTTTCTCCCTTTCTCTCATAACAGCAGACAAGTATTCACTCACTATAATCAGAGTGCCATTTTAAAACCCGCTAACCCCCAGTAAAATATTGTGTTGAAACAGAACTATCAGGAAAATCATTCCTAACATTGAATGTTTGGTATAGAACTGAAATATAGGAGAGTGTTCAATTCATGGGTTCATGTCAATCGTGTACCATCATTTTTGTCTAAGGATTAAAAGTATAAACATATTTAAAAACCTATATGAAGTTTTCCAAGAATTAAAATCTTTGAATTTTTGCAGCAATCTTGCTTACTTATAGCAGCATTGTATTCTAAAGTGAACAATCATTTAGATACATAAACAAGTTGTAAGGCCTTTAAGATTTATATAGAGATGATTTCAAACAAATTGATTCGACAAGCTGGGATATACATACGGTGCTTACATGAAATGCTGGCTTTGTCTGTTGAGACCAAAAATGGGAAGTTTTGGAGTTGAAATAACAAGAATAAGAAGAGTTGCCGATTCTTTTGCCCTCATGAGAATCGCTCGTTGTTTGAGGAGGCTACGAACATGTGGAATATAAACGGATCGAGATACATCCTTCATGAGGTGTCCATCAAAGACTACCCAAGATGAACGTTGTAATCGATGACAGAAAAACGCAACTTTGAGAGACCATTTTTCATTTGTTGCGACTGCGAGGACCTGTGTTCTGGTGGTATTAAGGAAACAGAATAGAGGGACCCAAGCCTAGATGTTAGCCTGTGCTGAATTGTTGAGTGCAAAAGGTCAAGAAAGAAGGTAAAAATCAAGCCCGACTATTTTAAGTTACCTCAACAAAAGAGAATGTCATGAGGCCTTTCGAGTGGAAGCTTAGACCAGAGATCTGTTCGAGCAAGATAACTTTTTGTACGTTGAGAGGATCGGTATCTACAGCTACATGGTTTTGAAACAGAATTAACATTTACCAATGGACAAGAAGACTTGCAAGCACATACAACAATACTTGCATGGTATAGACAACTGTTCGTACAAAGAATCTGGCCATTAGTGATGCTTGTTCCACCATAACTTTTCATTGAATGATTATAGTCGTTATAAAACTATTAATGCAACCAAGGAGCAATTAATTAACCCAAGGGAAGAACAATTTTTATACTTAATGCAGCGTTGAAAAACAGTTAAATGCCCAGAAAATAAAAGAATCAAAGTTATTTTCTTTATTTCAGATATAATACACTCACTCTACTCTTTACAATAAGTTTCGTTGGTCGTCCTTCTATAGTCCGACCGCACAATTGGTGTCTTCTGCCGTGTCTACAGAAATTTTAATTCCGCTAACGCAACAATTAAGAATTATCAAGAATAATAAATCAATTTTGAGATATGTGGCAAGATATTTTAGTTGTTCGAAGTAGAGATAAGTGGTCAGGTGTTCCAAAATTCAAATTTTGAAACTATTCTTCTTGCAAATGTTTATGAGATATTACTCTAGAAAACTTGTTAGGACCTAAAAGCATTACATAAAAGAAGCCTTTATTTTTAAAAAACTATCATTATACTTTATTTACATTATAGACCTTTGAATACAAAACATTTTACGTTTGTATTCAGAGCGATTCCGTAATAAGACGATTTCACAATTGAATTTTTCCAGCCTCAAACAAGTAACTGATACGTGGACAATCTACAAAAAATGGAAGTCTCTTGCAGGAACGGCAAGCACCTGATCCGAATCTCTAAAGCCCTATGGACCCTGCATGTATTGCTTTGCATTTCAATTTCAATCACTTGAGGGTGTTGAAGTCTGCACGCACACGGGGGGGGGGGGGGCCAAGTACTACCACTGTAAGACCAACGCCAGGAAACTAAGGTTTGCCAGTCCTGGAGCCGGTGGTTCAAAAGTAAGTTTGAAATCAACCTAGCTTTAATGTTAACCCACAGTTTTTTCCCGCCATTTTTGACCACGGTTTGTTTTAAAACTGTGACAGCTTACACTACTCTTTTAAAATACATTTTAAGCAAAAACTTTATCAAAAATTCAACTTAAACGATTTTCAAACCGAGTTTGAAGTTGACAAGTAATCCAGAGTGAAGCCAACTCACCTTGAAATAACGGGCCCCTGGGGTTTGTGCATGTTTAGACAGGTAAAAATGTGATGAACTGTAGAAACAAATACTATTGCTGATTAAACACTATTTACAAAAAACTCGTAAGCTATTTAATTGAGCTGACAGATCGTTCCATCAAATCATCGTTAAATAGACATGTAGTTTGGAAACTCCGCAGTACCCATTATATTTCTTACGCTACGTTTAGGCAAAAATGTGAGCGCTACAAAAACATTGGAATAGCTTATTCAAAATTTCAGAGCAATACACTATACCCACACGACTATAAAGTGCTCATGGGCAATAACATAGACGTATAGGCTAATCATTATCCATCTCATGTGCCGTACCTATTGCATATGACAAAAAATCTTTATCTAAGCTCATAAAGCCTCAGCAGGGGGAGAGAGCGAAGAAGTCGTAAGTATAGAGACGTTTGGTGAGTATTTGTACTTTTTTTTGCTTCAGGAACGTGATTCTATTTTTTGAGAATGCCCTTGGCTAATGGGAATCAAACCCACGCCCCTTAAACCTGCGTGGTAAAAAAAGGAAAAGTGTAAAATATTATAAACACCATCAATTTCTAAACGATTACAATTTTTTTTCCTGTCGAATAGAAATTTTATATAAGTTGCCAAGTTTATTCTTCCTGTTTTTCACTCAGAAATAAAAACTGCATGAAACACTTCTGAAATTGGCTATACTGAGCAAGACTGCTAAAATCTCAAGGTGGGGTCGTTGGTTCTCAGTATGTTAGTCTGTTCATTTTAACTTCAGTGTCTTTGAAGTGACTTGAACACTTAACCTTCTGATATAGGATCAGACGTGCTACCAATTACGCCACGAGGCCATTTGACATTTCTATGATCTCCAACAACCAACTGGGAGGGTGCGAATCTAATGCTCACATGCTTTGAGATAGAAAAATGTACGTGGGAAATCGAACTATAAGACTATAACAATGAAAAAGTTAACTCCTTGTTAACAGTTTAAGATGCGTTAGCAAAAACACCCTTATACTTTGTCATTTGTTTAATTTAGGCCCCTTTACAACGTCGCAATACTGCCGTGTTGAATGCATTAAAAACGACCGATAATGAAGACTTTTAGCTGATTATCTATTGTTTTGAACGCATTCGGTACGGCATTAGTGCGACGTTTCAAACTGGCCTTAATCCACTTCGTTAAGCCGCTGTTGTTTTTGTTTATATTAAATTCAGCAAATGACCAACAGGCACAAAGGAAAGTAAGATTCAGTTAGAGCTTGCGTCAATTAAAGGAGGATCCAACTTAGATTTTGGGAGAGAAACATCAGATCTGCACTATACACACCGCCTGGAAATCCTCACCATTAAACTTTTTAACCTATCGTAGTTCGTAAGTTTTGAAATTCAGTAATTCAGCAGCTAGGCATGAACCAAAAAATTCATGTCCAAAATTTTTTAGCTTGGAGTCATATATCGGTCTCTCCTTTCGCAGGCGGGCATTAGAGAGCTTAAGAAAGTGGGTTGCTTGCAACACTGATATCGACCATAAGTAAAGTTGACGTTTTCCATCCATCGCTGTTCTTGACCCAGACTCTTGACCTTTCTCATGCCGTTCACATGTCGAAAATGCTGCTAGCTTTAAATAAGCTCACTATTCCCTTCTGAACCAGCAATGCATACTGAATTTTGGATTCTTAGAAATTGTATACAAACGAAATTAATAACTTTCACCACTTTTATTAAGAAACCATTGGGTGGTGATAATTGCAACCATGGGTCGGAACAAGCAAAATAATATCATTAATCTTCTTGGTTTAAAGTGCTCCTAGCACAAAAATGGATTTTGATTTTTGAATTCTCTTACACAATCAGCTATAAAATCGAAAACAGAATTGCATTAGCTTGTTCATTTAAGAAGTTATTGCCGTTCAAATATAGAATTTTGCAAGGCAAAAATTATGTAAAATGCGCAAAAGAGCATGGTGACAGTAGATGTAAAAGGGCCGATTCTATACCATCCTTTTCAAAGCTAAATTTATCTCTTTATTTCACCCCCTACTTTAATGCCCCCACCTCAACAATTTATTTTTAAAAAATGATTTCTATCTATTTTGTTTTTGTTATAAATAAAAGAGATGAGTAATCGGATGACCTTAAACGAGAATAATGATTTTACATTAAATAAAAAGGAAATAAGTATGAGCTCTACAACAGATATAAATAATTTAGTTATAAAAAAAAAGAGAGTGGTTGAATAATAACAGTAAAAAAATCTTAGAAGAAATAGAAAAAAATAAAAATGATAGAGAAATGGATGAAAAAGTAGAGTACTTTGAATCTATAGAAAAAGATACTTTAGATTTACACAAAAAATAATACATTTAGGATTAGTGTATTTGTTGTATAGAGCATTAAAATTGGGTTATGAGTTTAAAATTAATTTAAATTTTAAAAATATAAAGAATAAGAAGAGAGACCTTATGCATAATATTTTTGTTGATAAGGTAAAGGAATCTGGATATTTTGAGAGCGAAGATAGTGTTGTTCAAAAGTTTGGATTAAAAGGTAAGAATCTATATTTAAACATGTTTTGGTGTGTTGATTGTAGTTCTAATAATAAATTTAATGATGATGATGATGAAGGTGAATGTTGTTTAAAATGTAGAAGAATTTACTACAATATAAGACAAATATGTAATAACGATGAGTTAAGACTTTCAAACCAAAAAATAAGAATATTATGGGACATAATGAATCTTAATAAAAAATATAATAAAGATACTTTTTTAAAGGAAGAGGGTTCAAAAACACTACGATATAAAAATATATATACATATTATGAGAATGGTAAAAAAAATATAAAGGTTTTTTATCAGAGGAGGAGGAACTTTATTCAAGAGCAGGACAAAATAGGGAATTATACACTCTTTATAAAATTGGTAAAAAATATAAGAATAAACTTGAAGATGTATTAATAAAAATTAAGTATGAGAAAGAATTACAATATAAAATAGAGAAATGTGATGAAAAGTTGAGAAGAAAAAAACCACGTAAATATATTTTTGAATATGAAGAATTTAAATCTTATCATGAAAGTTGGTGAAATAAATAAGGAAAAATTAGAAGAAGTTAAAAAGAAAAAAATGATAATTGTTTTATAGAAGAAGAGACTTATTGTATGTTAAGAAAGGGGTTTGGATATTATAATTTTATAACTGTTCCTAAACCTTTGTTTGATATGTATCATTGTGGATCTAATTATAGCATGAAACCTTATGAGGGAGATTGGGTTTGTTACAAATGTGGTTTGGTGATTGGACCTTATCTTTGTAATAAAATTATAAACGAATAAATGATTTTTTGTACAGGAGTGAGAGAGAACCATATTCCAAGATTAGTAAGAAAAATAGAACAAATTTATAAGAAAAAACGAAATGATTTAAATAATCGCTTATAAAATTTGAAGAAACAAGCCAATAAGAAAAAATAAATAAGGAGAAAAAGGAGAGAAAAAGAGCAGAGTCTTTAAAATTAGAAGAGGGAAAATTACTTTTAGAGAGAAAAAGACAAGAAATGAAACATAAAATAAATGGAATCAGAAACTAATATTTGAGAGGAACTTTTAAAACTTGCAGATGCAAAAGAAATTAAACATTATGTGACTTATATTAAAAAAAGCTTAAAAAAAAACTTGAGAAAATTTACAAGGATTATAAACGTGCACAATTCAATGAGACAAATGAAATGCTAACAGACACAATGATTGGAAAATTTTCTGAACTGATGCAACGTTTGGAGATGATTGAAAATTCAACAGCTCTTGGAAAAGTACTTATAGATAAAAAACCATTTAGACAAGATGTAAAACTTATTCTAGAGTACATTACTCTTTACATTCCACTGATTGGAATTCTTTCAGGCGGCATTGTTCTAGGAAAACATGTGATTTATAAAAAAATAAATACACCTCCTCAAGACACTAAACTAATTAAGAAACAAAGAATAAAAAATTATTTCATGTCAATAAGGAAACATATTGTAATCTTCCTGTTAACAATCCTTATTTTAAGATTGTTTTTTACAGGAAACATTGATAATTATTATTTCAAATTTGGATTTTACGATCGTGAGTTCTTCCTAGGTTGGAGACTGCTTTATTCCAAGAGGGAAGAATAATGCCTCGATGTTATGCCTTGTTTAATGAAACCTTCTACTTTTGTTTTTGAGACGAGAGCACAGCAAGTTAGAAAAAAAAATCCATACTTGTTAAGTATGGATATAATTTAAAAAACATTAAATAAAAAAGAATGTCAGCAAAAATCACCAAATCAAACAATCGAATTGAAGGAAATGAAGATATGAAAACAATATTTGGGATGTCAAACAAAAAAAAAAATTTGTACCTCCTAATTTAGAGACAAATACGGATCCATTTAACATGATTATTGTGGGACCTACTTGTTGTGGAAAAACTCATTATTTACTTGATTTTCTTGAACAAGAGTACATGGGTTATTTTGACTTCATTTTTTTAATATGTCCTACTTATACATGGAATAAAACCTATCAAAGATCGAAATATGATAAAGATGATAACTTTTTTGTTACTCGATGTGAGCAAGAATCAGTAGAATCATTTTTGAAAACTATTGTTGACTTTTCAAAAGGAACAAACTCACTTATTATTCTGGCTGATTGTGCATCTGGAAAATTTGTAAAAGGTAGAATTTCAGAGTTGGTAAAATTAGGATTTTCAGCAAGACACTATGATAGTAGTACAATTGTTATTACTCAACAACTTACTTCTATTGCTAAGCCTTATAGAGAA
>JAODVQ020292286.1:0-12457 GCA_025400075.2 Phenganax stokvisi
TTGTTCCACTTGTACTAAATATAGCCTTTATATACTGCTACACTTCCTTTAAGGTGTCCGTGCAAAAATATGTAAGTATTATTAGTAAGTACGTACATAGTACGTAAGTATTATATAACGTACTAGTGTTGAGCAAGATTTGACAAAGTTTGCGTATGAACACCAAGTTATTGGTGGACTCCTCCCGAGCCTCTCGAATCTGACCAAAAATTGCAAAATATTCCGGTGGAGCCACATACACTGCAGAGAACAATGAAAATATAATCTCATAATTAATGCAGTTCACTAGAAAATAACTTCCAGCATTTCACTATGGAACCTCTCTATAGAGGACACTCTGGGACATCCAGGTTAGTTTGTAGTAGAGTGGAAACCCCTCTATGGCGGACAACTTTTATTTGTGTAGTGGAGAAGAGAGGATCTTTATAGAGTGATTTCTTTATATGAAGAGTTGGATAAGAGAGGTTTAAAGAGAGTTTGTATGGAGAGTTGGATAAAAGAGGTTTGATGAGAGTTTGTATGGAGAGTTGGATAAGAGAGGTTTGATGAGAGTTTGTATGGAGAGTTGGATAAGAGAGGTTTAAAGAGTTTGATAAAAGAGGTTTCACTTGAAGGCATTCCATTCTCACCATCTCGTTGGCTGAGAATATCTCTGAAACCACCTGGAGAGTATGGCGGAGGCAAATCATCTTCATCTAGTCCTGATACCTCTCCTACTCCTACTACGCCCCCAATTTCTCCTCCTTCTCCTCCTCTCTGTACTCTGCTAACGTGGCCAGACAGTAGGTGAGGATTGCTGAACCCTGGCAGGGTGGTAGTTGTTGGTCGTACACTGTCAGCATAGGTAGGTAGTTGTACTATCACTGATGATGACTGCAAGATTATACTGACAGTAAAATGACTTCTCGTTATAATCTAACGCTGTAGTGTCATAAAATGGCTATATAGCATTTATTTGAAAACGCTAACCAGTCTTATGCGCGGGTAATAAGCCATGGGTTATCTGTATCGTTTTTTAGTGTCAGAGTAGATACCATTATACACTAAAATAAGATATTTACCTCAGTCTTTCTTTCTCCTGTCGCTCCATTGCCGGTCATCTCTTCCATTTCCATAATACCTCGGCGCATAGCCACACCCCTTGCTCGGGGGTGTGGCGGTCAGGGCCGCTATTTGTGCGCGGAGAGCTGCGCGACACGTATTCTTGCCACACTCGCGCCTCCTCGCTCGCATCCCATGATATTCGTAATCTGTTGAAAATCTTCTAGCTAGTGATCGCTAGATAGGAAATACCTTGGTCTCGGCTACTATTTTTTTATTCGTGGGCCGCGAATAATAGCTAGCGCAACCCCCGCGGCGTCCAAATAGAGCATTTTATTATAATCACTATACATGCGCATGCTCAGACACGAGTAAGTATGTTGTGGGTAATACTACTTTTTACACTAGATCAGAACTACATGAGGGCAATCTTGTCCATTGTTTTTTCCAACCCCAATGTGCTAAATGCTGCTCCGTTGGAGTGCTGTGAACCTCTCCTTCCCTGTTATCCTGAACAAGAGTCTGTAGATATTTCTGCGGAGAGGGTGCGGGTGGTCCTCCTCTCTGCAACCAAACAACCATGCGTATTGTTGAAGAGTCTTTTTGTTACCGACAAATGCGAAACAGACAAAAATGGGCTGTGTTACGCTAAAAATGGCAGGCAAGTAGATGGAAACAATTATATTCCTGGTGGAGGATAGTATCGCAGTTATAAATATGACAAACCACGTGAAGCCAATAACAGTCAGAATAACCACAAAAAGTCGTGCTAAAGCATTTCTTCCTTTATTCATGGATGGCAACTGCGATCGGTGTTTAGCAGCCCGTTTGAGAATGAAAACAAGGAATATTGCTACCACTAGATTGAAGACCAGTGGTATCACATGGAAAAATAGCATCACATATCCTAACGCAGAAAATAGTTTCACAGTTTGCTCTGCTTCTGCACCTGATCCTTCAACAGCAGAAGATACTACAGCCAGTAGGACAGGCACCCCCCATCCAACTGCGACATAAATGCCCAATATTCTCCTCTTCTTCTGTGGATCATCACACCGCATCATCATACCTTTATACATGTGTCGGGTTACTTCAAATCCCACGATTGCCATCCATATGAAACGAGCATGATAGAGGCCAGTATTCACTATTAAATACCACGGACTTCGAGCTATTTCGATTCCGTTTTTAACCACTGCTGCCCTGACTATAATATTATTCAAGTCAGAGACGAAGAAAGCCACTGCCAGGTTGAGAACCGTCTGCCCTGGAAGGGTTCTGAGATTCTTAAAGAGACTGTAGGTGAGTATCATGAAGAGACTAGCCAACAGAGCCAGAGAGTAGAAAACGAAAAGGGCCACAATGATGCCTACGTTTACGTTACCTACCTCCTCTCCGGCCTGATCGTCGCTTGCGCCGTAGATGCAGATGACGGGGAGGTACTGCGTCAAGTTAGAAGTGCAGACTGTCTCGTCGATGATATAGGAATATACGGGGAACGTGTAGTCGCCGTAGTCGTGTGTTATCATCGTGCTATTGTAGATGGGTGGATCAGGTTCGAGGCAGGTTTGAAAGGGTGCCGCCAGGATGTCTCCGCCGACGTCTACTAAACTGTAGTTATCTGGAGGAAAGAAAACCAACAGAGTGTGCTGACATCTCTCGGGTGGGATGAGAGTCTCCACGATGGCTGTATCTTGCAGCGTTAGGTTACTCAGTGCCTTGTAGCCAATTGTATATGGTAGACTGCATAGTAAAAGGCAGAAGAGATTCAAGAGAATGGTTAAGAAGATAGCCATAATCTTTTTGTGTTGTTAATAGTGTGCACTGCTTGTTTTTTTGGCCCATTAGCGCGCGCTCGAGTGTTATTATAATCAATGAGCATGCGCATTTCATGCGTGTGCGTGCGCGCTGGCTAGCTGCTGCTGTGAATACTACTAGATAAATGTACACATTGTTGGGCGAGCGGGAGCGACCCAACTGTCCTGTATTGATATCCTTGTGCATACGTGGCGGAACTACAGAGGAGCATGATACACAGTGTATCAATCTGTCCTATCTAGCTGGGCAGTAGTAGCTACCGTTTTATAGCGAGCTTTACCCGCGAGCGTTTCAGCTACGCGATATTGTGCTCTACGCCAGACGCTTCTCCTAATTTACTACCCTAGAAGGAAGCGCTTGTACCTGCTTGGGATTCGGACGTGGCCTTTAGCCAATATCCATCTCGCAAGTCCATGAAAATGGCGGCACGCGTCGATCGCTCAAGGAAGGCACACGCCCCTTCTTTCCAATCTCTCGTGTAGTATGTGCATGCGCAATTCTCAGTCGCAAATCGCGTATAATTAGAAAAATTGCGAACATATACGGTTTGCAGTGGACGACAACGTCGTATATATATAGAAAAAATTTGCCGTTGCAACGAATGAGTTGGCTCGCTCCCGCTCGCATGCGCAGCGAGGGTTACGGTAGTGCTCCTAGTCCTGTCTGTCTGTCTGTCATGGCTTCAACTCGCTCTACGATGGTCCTTTTGCTCTGAGAACGCTGTCAACGACTTATCAGGTGAATATATTCTGAAAATGAGAGCAGCGTCAGCTGAGAGCGCTCCGGTGCAGTGATCTGTTAGCCACCCGCATAGTACGGTACTGCTCTAGCCTCGTTCACAAACATGTGTATGATATTCAATTTGCTCCCCCGAAATAACATATGTATTATAATATATTGAATTTGGCAACGTTTACACACCTACTATTGACTGCACACACTCACAAAATGATACAATAGGCAAGACAACTATTGTACAATTACAAAAACGGAAGTGAAACATTGGTATATATGGCTAAGTGGTGTCAGTGAGAGAGAGATGGAGAGAAAAGATATATTATGAAGGAGAGAAAGAGGGTAAAAAGAAAACTATGTCTAGTTTCTGGAGGAGAGTGGTCTGGATAAGGAGTGAGTATTACTACTAGAGGTTCCTGATCTGTTCTCGATCTGAATCTTTCTTATCAGTTTCTCTTTCTTTGACAGCTCCATACGTAGCTCATTCACCTCCTACACATAATACCACATCATTCTTTGTGTAACTAGCAATATTCATGCATGCATGTTGTATTATCTAGATATGTAGGCCTTTTCTTCTGTTTTCCCCCTTATGCTCCTTTTATCCTCCTTCCCCTTGTAGTGTCTTCTCATTCTCCTATTATTATTCAAGCTTTTTCCTTTCTCTATCCTCTTCCTTTCTCTCAGCTCCCTCTCACCCCCATCTCTCCTCCCAGTCTCATTACACTATATAATACAGGGGGTTTAGCTATTAGTATAAGACTACCATTTTGAGGGCTTGGTTCTCATCCCTGATCTTCTTCACGTATCTAATCTTCTGTCTGGAGTTCTTGTGACCAACCAGTGATGCAAACTGATCAGACACCTCTTGAGCCTACACACATACACAGAGCATAATACTGTAGATGAGGATATATTTTGTTGTTAAACAATCTCAATCAAAGTCTGTTGAGTCAACCCAAGTCAGTTTTGATTTAAGGAATCAATACACACACACACAAACAGAAAAGATTTGTTTTGCTGTTTGGAAAAACTTACTTCATGTATGTAATGTAAGTACAGTGAGAAGACGATGTACATATAAATTTTGGGTGGTTGAATGTGGTAGGATTGCATACTCACTTCTTTCCTGGCCAGTGCTGCCTGGCTCTGAAGAAGGGCATTTATGTCGGCTAGTCCATCTATCTGGTCCTATATATACACAGAAAAAGTGAGACAGAGAGAGAGCAATATGGTTTTGCCTGGAGTAGTTGGTGACAGTGGTCAGCTCCAGCAACCACTAAGCTCTCTCTTGGTGTGTATATTAACTGGACTGAACTACTGGAATAGACTAGTGGACTGGACTTATTAGCATAATTATAGTATATAAGTCTTTGTGTACACCTTACTCCTGACAGTATTGTGTTAATGTCGTAGCCAATTGTAGCTAAACATCTTGATAATGGGGTAAGGGTTAGAGTCATGTTAAAATAGAAGGGCTTTTTTCCAGGCAAACTCCACAACCCTCGTGTATGTGCACCGAGGGTCAGCCAGAAGGTCAACTTATGTTACTACTGTATGTGCATTTACTAGTATGCTTTTCATGAGAGAGTTCAGGCCCGACTCACTAGGCACTATATAATATGTGTATTTCCATAAAGGCACTGACTCACATTGTATTATGTGTTTTTGTAAAGGTCCCAGTTCACTATTAGTGTTCCTATAAGAGAGTCAAGGCCCTGACTCACTAGTATGTTTACGAGTCCCTCAACTCACCAGCACATAATATCAATTTCATATCAGAGTGTAATGGTTCATGAGTAGATGGCCCTGTTCTTAACCAAGTTTCTCTCTCTTGTATAGTACAGTACATGTTATGTGATCAAACACAGGTCAGGGGTGTCACAATGCCGTCTTAAGTCCATTTAAGTAAGACAGTGGTAGCTTTACCAAGTCATGATACTATATATAGCATGTGTATTATTATAAAGGAGTTTATATTTCACAAATGTATTGCTATGATGGGAGATAACCTGTGTCATTCCTATAATACTAAGACCTACGTATAGGTCTTAGTGATAGAGCTGAGGTGCATATAAAGAGCCATACTGGTATATACCTACGGACCTGGAAGGGTCGGCATTTCTCCTGCAAGTCCAAGTAAGCCATCTCAATTTGTTCTCTCTCACTCCTCATCCTACAGTTCAATACACATCAGTATAATAATAACACCGAGGTAAGACAATAATATTATTGATAGCGATACATGTAAAGGTATATAAGTACTGCATTAATTTGCCGGCTCTAGAATGGAAATTTTTATTTCTTAATTCTTGCCACCTGTGTGGCTGGTGAAATTAATAAGCAATCCCTATCTACGGTAGTGTGAACTACACATGTGTGTATTATAAGTGGCTGTAAGGAAGAGCTTAAATTTTGAATGAAATAGCATTCTTTCGTAGCGTTTTTATTGGCTTATTCATTCTTTATTAACATTAGCATACACTGCCACACATACACAGAAATTCTGGCCAACATACATGAGTGATTTTGTCGCATGCAACGCGTGCGTGACACCTACACAACAAAAGTCACACGCCAAAGTCACGTGGAAATAGAACCGGTTCTATTTGCGTGTGACTTGCGCACAACAAAATGACGTCATTTACGTCACATGCAACTGTCGCAAGCGACAAAAGTCGTGCTGTGTATGTTGGCCTTTAAGTATACCAAGTTGTAAGCAGAGAACTGTATAATTTCAGTGAAGTTGTACGTTACTGTAGGAAACTGACCTGTCAAGTTCTTCCTGGACTTCCTGTCTCTGACATCTCATTCTTCACTCTGCACAGAGAAATACAGGATTATTTGCAGGAAATAAAAATTTGGCAGTTTGTCGGTTTTTGGAAGATAGCCGTCAAACATGTAACTGGCATTATGCTAGACACATGTATGTAGTACATTGTTATATGTGATTGTGGACCTATATAGTATTAGCTGCATACTACCACCAAAATCAATTCACACAAACTGCTCTGGACCAAACTGTCTAAAGTTAATACCACCAAAATACTTTCATACTCGTTCCCAGTCCCTCCCTGCTACGTGTATAATACGTTAGTGTACAAGTAAAACTATTATGCACACTCTAACGTAACGTACATGTAGCAGGGAGGGCCTGGGAACAAGGCTAGCCAAAGTATAATTTTTGGCTCTCCGGCCTCCTCGGAACACTAAGTGTGATGTGTTTAAGAAATGTGACAAACTTTGCTGATTGTTTCTGTGTCAGAGAGAGTTTAGACTGGACCTCCTCCAGTTCCTTCTTCATCTCCTCCTTCACCACCTCCACCACCTCCTGAGTGACTGGTTTTGGACTGGTGGTTGGGAGAGAGAAAGGAGTGAGAGAGAGAGAGAGATCCTTCTTGATACATGCAGATAGTTCCCGAATCTCTCGCTTGGTCAATCAGGGGTGCATTTGGGGGGGGCTAAGGGGGTCATTTGGTAAATTTTGGCCCCCCTTGAAAACATAATGATCATTATAATAAAAGAGTCTGTTTGCCCCCCTCACCATACTTAGAATTTAATTTTGCCCCTCATCAAGCGAAATTTAGAATGCAGCCCTGTCAATAATTAGCCTCTATGAGGCACGGAATCATAATGAAGTGGTACCATGGTCAGCCCATTGCACTAAGGTATGGGCGGGCTTCATAGGCCCAGTGACTATAGATGATGGAGCCCTCAGCAAGTTGGGCATGATAAGGGTATAGGAGAGAAGAATGAGCAGCAGAAGGGTCAGTAGGTGCAGGGAGAGAAGAGAAGATAAGAACCATAGATAGGGAAAGAAGAGGGAAATGTAGAACTACAATTGTAGCAGCAGAGAAAGGACTTTAAGAGTAATAATTATATACCCATCAATTTGTTCTTGGAGAGAAACTAGTTCTTCTTTGGTCTCTGCTAGTTCTTGAAGGGCAGTAGATCTGAACTCTGCCAGTTCTGTGTGCTTCCTGCACAATATATAGAACATATCATACAAAGAGTTGGATTTGATCAGTATTAATAATTATTATAGGAGGTATGCACATACACTTTATGCATGAGGCTATGAATGCTAGAATAAGAATGATAGTGGAACCTTGCAATTCCCAAGTCTTTCATACGAAACCATCTAAGAAGCCAATTCAATTCAACATGAAGTATCATATCTGCAGCACATGTATATACGTGTATGTAAAAACATGAATGCGAGGCGAGTAAATCCACATGCACAACAAGCAATTCAACAACATCCAGGCCAGCTCCCTCCAAAGGAAAGACGTAACCAGGAAAGAACCCCCCTGAAGATGAGACTTCAACCTACGACAGCATGCACCAATCTATTCTCTAACTTCTATCACTATACAAACTACTAGAACATACATATATTTATAGTGAGGTTCGATTGGCTCGGGAATTGCAAGGTTCTACGGTTTTTGACAAAAAAATTTTGATTTTTGCTAAAACAACATGGAATATGCAGTATATTATATAGATGATGGATGAACTGAAATGAGTTAAAATGAATGACAACCTGCAGTGCATTATGATGATTATAATAATGTAATATAATGTACTGTATATCACACTGGTTAAGATCTGAAGTTTATATCATGGACAGACATCTTTGTTTGTATATGGTATAAAAATGACTGATAAAATGAACTTCAGTAGACATGTATGTATGTACAAGAGTTTGTTATCAAGGTTTCTAATGGTGTAGGTCTTAAATGCATCAACCTCGTTTGGGGTAACCTTCTTCGACATCTCTGTAGTGGCACTATTAGTCACCTCAATAATCTTTGTAGGCCTACAAAATAAATTGTCAGAAACGAGTGAGTTATGTTATAAACCACTAACGGAGCCTTTAGGGAGAAGAAGAAACAGTGGCTATCGGCGGAATGATGCCCGTTGTACGAGGCGCGTGCGCGCGTTGACGGGACACAAAAGGGGCGTGGCAAAATAGAGACGAGCGCATGCGTGGAGAACGAACTATCGAACCGAACTATCAAAAAGTGTCTGAAAGAGATATACGTATATACGCGTGCTGTCGACCGGAATCATACCTATGCTCTTGTCCTTCGCCTCCTTGCATTCCATGATATTTTCATCTTCGTAATTTGTTGAAAATCCTCTAGCTAATGATCGGTAGATAGGTAATACCTTGGTCTCGGCGCCGCCACTACTGTGTGTCTGAAACTAGCTCCGATTATAGCATAGATATAATACACGGAACCGTGTATTATATCTATGATTATAGCTAACGCGCAACCTCACGTCTAGAGCATTTTATTATATAAAAATAAAAAGATTGATGAAGGGAACTATTATACGCAGGCAATTTGATACTATAAAACTAAACTAGAACTATAATGAAAAAATAAACATCACAGTGCGCACGTGCGCATGCTCAGACGCGAGTTAAAAGTATGTTGTGGATAGCTAATAAACATTGAGTCTACTTCTTACACTAGATCAGAACTATATGAGGGCAATCTTATCCATTGTTTTCCGACATTAATATGCTAAGTGCTGCTCCGTTGGAGTGCTGTGAACCTCTCCTTCCCTGTTATCCTGAACAAGAGTCTGTAGATATTTCTGCGGAGAGGGTGTGGGTGGTCCTCCTCTCTGCAACCAAACAACCATGTGTATTGTTGAAGAGTGTTTTTGTTACCAACAAATGCAACACAGACAAAAATGGGTTGTGTCAAGTTAAAAATGGCAGGCAAGTAGACGGCAACAATATTCCTAGTGGAGGATAGTATCCCAGTTATAAATAAGACAAGCCACGTGAAGCCGATAACAGTCGGAATAACCACAAATAGTCAAGCTAAAGAATTTTTTCCTTTATTCACAGATGAAAACTGTTTAGCAGCCTGTTTGAGAATGAAAACAAGGAAGATTGCTATTACTAGGTTGAAGACCAGTGGTATCACAGGTAAAAATAGCATCACATATCCTAATGCAGAAAATAGTTTCACAGTTTGCTCTGCTTCTACACCTGATGCTTCGACTGTCATGGACACTACACCCAGCAGGACGGGCACACCCCATCCGATTGCAATATAAATACCCAGTACTTTCCGCCTCGTCGGCTGATCATCAAACTTCATCATCATACCTTTATAGATGTGTCGGGTTAGTTCGAATCCCACGATTGCCATCCATATGAAGCGAGCATGAAAGAGCTCAAGCAGGAAAATGTAGTAGTATGGGTTTAGAGCTATTTCGTTGTAAACTATGGCATTGATTATCACAGCATCCAGGTCAGCGGCAAAGAAAGCCACTGCCAGATTGAGAACCGTCTGTCCTGGAAGGGTCCTGAGATTCTTAAAGAGACTGTAGGTGAGTATCATGAAAAGACTAGCCAATAGAGCCAGAGAGTAGAAAACCAGAGCAGTCGCGGTGATTGGTAGGGCGTTATACTCGTCGTCCTCCTTCTTGACAGTTGACGTGTCATTTTCTTCATAGGTGCAGATGACGGGGAGATAACTCGTGGAGTTGGGACCACAGACCGTGTCGTCGATAATGTAGGAAAACACAGGGAGCGGGTAGTCGCCGTAATCGTGAGCTATCATCGTGCTGTTGTTAATGGGTTGGTCAGGTTCGAGGCACACTCGAAAAGGTGGTGTCAGGACGTCTTTTTCGGCGTCTAACAAACTATAGTTGTCCGGAGGATAGAAAACGAACATAGTGTACGGGCAAGTATCGTGCGGGATGAGTGTCTCCAATATTGAATTATCTCGCAGCGTTACATTACTCAGTGCTCTGTAGCCGATTGCATACGGTAGACTGCACAGTAGCAGGCAGGAGAGAACGGTTGGAATGATAGCCATGACCTTTTCGTGTCGCTTTTTGCGATTTTAACTAGAAAACGAACTTTTTATAGGATTAGGCGCCACACGCGCGGCTTCTTATGTAATAAATGAGCATGCGCATTTCGTAGTGCGCCAGAGTGTAGAAAACAACGGAAGAGGTCACAGTGATCCATACGTATACGTTTACCTTCTCCCCGGCCTGTTTGCAGATGACGGGGAGGTACCGCGTCAAGTTAGAAGTGCAGAATGTCCCGTCGAACGGTTTGTCGCCGTAGTCGTGAGTTATCGTCGTGCTATTGTAGATGGGTGGATCAGGTTCGAGCCAGGCTTGAAAAGCTGCTTCCAGGATGACTCCGCCGACGTCTACTAAACTGTAGTTATCTGGAGGAAAGAACACCAACAGAGTGTGCAGACATCTCTCGGGTGGGATTAGAGTCTCCAAGGTGGCATTTTCTGACAGTGTTAGGTCACTCAGCGCCACGTAGCCAATTGTATATGGTAGACTACTCAGTAAAAGACAGGAGAAATTCAAGAGAATGGTTAAAATTGTAGACATAATCTTTTTTCTTCTTCTTTTATTTTATAGCCGCCTCCACCCGAGGAGAGTAGCCTTACGTGCGGGCGAATGACAAGATATTGATGAAAGGTAAGTAATCAACAGAGTAGTGATACACGGGAGCTGTAGAGATTGAACTAAACTCGATGCACGCTAGTTGAATTGACCGGTCGTTAGGCAGAGCAAAGGATGATGTCTTGAAATTGCGAGGGGTTAGTAGAGAGGGTTTCGGAGAGAAATGGCGGCAGTGGGAGTGTAGCGCGAGCAGGATCTGTGTCGGGCAGGTTGCGCTATCGCGTGTCGTTTCCCTAAGGTGTAATTTTACTTCCGGTACTGAAGTGTTGCGTTATTAAAATTTTATTAGATCTAGTTGCCCTCTCATCCGGCCGGCCAAGGAAAGGAAAGGCGCCAGCTTTCTACTGAGGTTTTTACTGAGAGATCTAGCCGAAAATTATTCTAGTTCACGGAATGAATTTGAAAGAATCACATGATGGATAACTAAAATTTTCACCGACGTTTTGCGGAGCTCACCACTCTGTTTTGAGAGAGACTCCAGGCGACGGATTTTCCTACATAGTCTGGTTCGTTCAGACCCTTTTCCGGCACGCATCGTACGCGCGTGGGGGGAGCGCGTGCGAGCGAGGGACGGACCAAGGCTGGAATTTGAGATATTATGGTGATAGAATGCAATTATAGACCTCAAGCACGCAGTTGATGAGGAGCTTGCTGGCTTGAA
This sequence comes from Phenganax stokvisi, assembly GCA_025400075.2. NCBI lineage: Eukaryota > Metazoa > Cnidaria > Anthozoa > Malacalcyonacea > Clavulariidae > Phenganax > Phenganax stokvisi. The sequence goes on from JAODVQ020292286.1 coordinate 11,714, forward strand.
GCCTTTAATGTGGTTTAGACGCTTATAGAAAATCCTCAAGATGGTTGGCATGGGCCTGACTGCATCTCTAGTTTTATGGAAAGCCATTACACACACAATTGCCCTTCCTCTACAGGGCCGTAGGAAGCAAATATTGATTGGTCAGGCGGTCTAGTTCAAACTGAGCAGTGAAAATTGCTACAAGCCATTACTTCTATATAGTGACTTCTGACTTCAGCCTTCTCCACTAAGACCTAAACTAATTTTCCTCCACAAACTCCTTCATAACAATCTCCACTATCCCTCTCAACTTCCACTCCATTTTTGGGGGTTTTCCTAAAATCGCTTCGTTGCCGAGATATAGCGATTTTAATTGCCAACTTGGTAAGCTATCGACGGCCATATTGAGCGATCGAGACATTCTTGAACAGCTGCGTAAAACAGTTCAGGTTAGCGGCACTCGTTTGTACCGGCGTCCGTTGGCTCAGTGGTATCGTGCTGAGATACCTGCGTTCGATTCTCGCGAGTCGTTTTTCTCTCGGTCTTAGTTTACGAGACACGCCCACTTCGCGCGAGCTCCGTAGATTCAATGCGCTAGTTTTTTTTCTCACTCTTCATCAAGCCTACGTACAAAAATCAGTGGGTTTTGTGTTTTTATGCTTTGTTGTGAGGTTGTACTATCAGCTAGCTACTAGTATTAGCTAGCTAGCTAGACCTCTGTTCTGCTGTCTGCGCCGAGGGTTTGCACTTTAGTGCTTTTCATTA